>JNEV01001660.1:0-167369 GCA_000697495.1 Saksenaea oblongispora B3353
AGCTTGACGATTAACGTTCTCTAACTCAGATATACGGCTGATATGCGCCATAACTGCTTGAACTTCTTCTTTAATGGACTTGATCTCCGTTTTCGTCTCGTACCTCAATATTGTCACTTCTTCCTTTAATGCAGACTCCATCCTCTTAATAGCATTTAGGACGTCAGTTGCAGCTATGCTTTTCTTTGACATGATATAATTATTAGAGAAAAAGGAGTAATCTGTTTAGAATGCAAACCTTTTGATAAATAATTGAGCAACTTTTTATTGGTCCATGCAGAGGTCAAAGTAGACTAAGTGCGCCGAAGTCACAAGATTTTGGTGCCATATCTGGCCATATTATATACTGACGACCTGTTCTTGAATTAATGCGGCCAGCCAGGCAATCAATGTCGTTGACGCTGATGACTCTTAAGCGATATGCTGCAGATGCTTGCTTGTACGGATACCGTGATTGTGGTACGGATACGGAGAATATTTTAACCAGAGCAAGCAATCGCGTTTGATGCAGTTGGGAATGCTGAAAGAAACAGAGTACGTCGCCGAAGTATGCTCTGGGCATTCTCCTGATGATTCTACTTCTACGATTAATGTCTACATCAATGGTCATCTTAACAAATGCGTTCTCGCGACCCGGCTCGTTTTCTGTTCGCTTGCTGCCGATGACCTGACCGTCACTCTTCCAAAGTCTGGATGCAACACGAAGTTCTGTTTCGTGTATATTCAAACGGGCCCCATAACTCCGCAGATTCCATGTCTTGCGATTCTATCAACACTTGTGGTTCTTTCCTGTTTGCCTGGTCTTCGCATTCGAGTTTTCTTTCGAGATACCGCCTGGCTGCAAAATGGTGAAGTACGTTGCCCGCGTTGACTCCAGCATGAGATTTGGACTTAATGTGATGTTTGTATTCCCCAATGGTACGCTCCATGGAGAAGGCTGCTGTGAACGGCAATGGCCCTAGAGACTGAATCATCAGCGGGATGTGCTGCAGGTAGTGTTGTGTAATCGTAAAAACTGAGGCATGTATCTTTTTCTCCCTCTTAAGGTCCAGAAGGAAGTTGTGCCATCTTCGTACATCACAATTAATACGGGCGATATGTGATGTAGCAAGTTCTCTTTGCACTGCCAGTGTCACAAGCTCTACCAGCGAGTATACTGCCTTGACGGTGGGTATATCCCTTATGTACTCCATTATAATGGTTGGAACGACATATCTTATGAAGTCCAACCACTCGACAGCTCTGAAGTATCCAGATTGTGTGGTAATATCCATCATCCGCCCATCAAATGATAGCGGAACCAATGCTTGGGAGTTGTACATAAGTTGCCCAATTTCCCTTTGCAGGGATGGCCTAAAGTATAATGGATTGCCGTTACTACCAGAGGTTCCACATATCATATTCCAAAGTTGCTTCGCAATGCCATGACCAAGAAGGTGCATTATATCAAGTCCAAAGAAGGTTGAACCATGAAATGACTTCAATAATGCAAACGGGGATGGGTTCAGTATCCCACGCTGGCTATCACCATTGATAAAACTATCCATAGGTCGATTGTCGTATGGTTTTGCACGAGGTCGAAAATACATCCCGGCACGGTAGGTTTTGTCTGCACTGACATACGTTGCAGTGGTGCCTTCGGCATAGCAAATCCTGCATCCATACTTTGAAGTATGGCCTTGATGGTAAAGCGTCTTAGCTACTGCCGGAATGTCGCCTGTTGCTGTCATCACATGCACCCTAGCTGTTACTTTGACGTTTTCCTTTGTCACCTCCAAACCAGCAGTCTCCATTATTTGCAACTCCTTTAGCATGGGTTTAAGAAAAGAGAAGATATCCTGCGGCGCTTTTGGTCCGGGAATAATGCATATCTGCAACATATTGCAGCTTTTGTATCTTATCTATGGTGGAAGGTTAAGTACAACGACATGGATAAGTGTCATCTGGATGCTGCCTCTCTTGAACGCACAGAAGCCGTCAGTCAAAACAAGAAGTGCAATATCATATTCTCCGTTAAAAAGCTCCTCTCGGCATTGTTAATAGGCACTCCCGTCAAACACATCGCCGTAGGTGTTGGATTTGTCCTTGGCATATTGAGCACGGTAGGTGAGCATATTTCTCATTTCATCGTCAGCCAGGAGGAGCGCGAGTTGTTTATTGAGGGCCAATTGTTTCACTGTAGCTCTTGGTTTTCTTTTCGAAGTCGCTACACCATTGCGCTTCCTCTTGATGCGAGTTGTCCATCTGTGTTCCCCACAAAACGTGCATTCCTCACTGTTGTCACAATCAATAAACATCATGCAACCATTCGCGCACATATCGTATTCATCTGGGGTAATTGGAAACTGCTTCGTAAGTATCACATCGTTCAAATAGGGTGACATTAATGGTTCAAGCGTGTCGCCAACATAGCTGTTAATGAGCTTTATAGCTTGCTCCATAAATGCTCGCGGTACGGAGAACTTTTTTGCAAATGACGCTAACTTGAGACTAGCAATATCAGCCTTGTGGAAATTCTCGATGCCGTAGGTATCTTCAATAGTATGTCTGATGGGCGTGCCTTGCCGAACGCTATACTGTCCATCCTCCACATCATCGCAATACGTGGCTTCCCAATCACAGGTGCTATCGTCGTCTATGGTGTGAAGTTCAGATGTACTGCTGCTTGGATCGTGAATCTTCTACAATTTTGATGAGATATATTTTTCAATGTACAAAGTGGCCACCTCTGGTCGATTGCATATCATGCTACTGGACATTGTTTGCACCCTTTTTCGCAAGCTTGGACAGCTTCTCTGGTGCTTTGATAAGGAATAGTGCTTTGATGATTTGAAGAGGCCGTTGCAGGCATGACAATAGAACTTGGACTTTGAGATCTTCTTTGAAAACGATATATTCTGATCCATAGGAGTGTAAAAATAAGGAGAGAGAAGCAAAGGAGCTGCAAAAGCAAAAAGAAAAAAAAAACAAAAGCTAAATACTTGTACATTCACTAAATTATGACTTTACTACTTTTGTTATTTAGCCCTGTAATATCGGAAAGAAAACCAGAAAATTTCGCGTCTGAATAACAGATAAAGTACAACCTATCATCGCCGTGAAAAGCATAATAATTTACGCACTTCTTGCAATTGTATGTTTACAGGAAGATTTTCCGTAGATTTTCCAGAGATTGTTACAGCTCTGAGAAGGTGAGCAGAAAAGTCACAGATACTCTTAAATTTGTCAAAGCTACATTATGCATGTGCAATATTTGATGAAGATGGTCACAGACAATTTTCTGTAGTGCAATCCTAGCTTATGACTTTGAAGTGGTGCATCTTCCTGGCGTCAATAATGTACTGCCTGATCAATTGTCACGGCTTTATCCTGCAGACAAAGAGCTGGAGGGGGGTGAGGTTGATAATCCAACTTCTAATAGCAAAAACATGTCTACAAAGCCAGATGAAACGCTCACGGATACAATGATGCCGCCAGATGAAGAACGTCAAGAAATAATAGAAAGACATCACAGAGCGACGCATTTATCACTGCCAGAAGAATCAACGCATACTCCTCCAGAAAGTGAGCGAGAAACGATCTTGGCAAAACACCATGCTTTTGGTCATTATGGTGCTGAAGCAATAGTCCGTGCAATTCACGCAGAAGGAATGCACTGGAGAAACCTAAAACAAGAAACCATTGAAACAGTAAAGAAATGCAAACAATGTTTACAGTTTAACGTTGTGAAAAAGGGCTACCATCCATTAAAGTCAGTCGAAGCCAAACTCCCAGGCGATCATTGGGCTATTGACTTAGCTGGTCCCTTCCCAACCTCTCACAATGGCAATCACTATTTGCTTGTGATGGTTGACATTTGTACGAAGTTCATAATTCTTCGGGTTATACAAGACAAAAAGTCCTTGACTATTGCCAGACAACTAGAAGATGTCTTCTGCACATTCGGTTTTCCACAAGTGTTGCAATCCGATAATGGAACGGAATTTGTCAATGAATTGGTCGAGTTGGTAAACAAAGAACCAGGAATTGACCACAGATTAGTCACGCCGTTGTTGAGTTGGTGATTGTTATGCGAAGAATCGGTGTCTGAAATATAAATCGTCTGAAAAAGATATGTCTGTCAAGTGAATCGGTTGAAAAGTTGGTTGAGTAATGAGCACCAGACACAGGTATTTTTAGGTCGTGTGTCAAAGACTGAGAGTAAGTGGATGCCAAAAGAAGACGGGTTTCGTAGATATCCTTTGACAAGACGAGATTGTTGTACTTAATTCTCTGGTGTTTATTTCTTTCATTCGGTATTTATATGTTTCTATTTATTCTAGCTAAATCGGAAATGGGAGAGTTATTCTATTGAAAAGAGGACAAAACGGTCGTCATTGTCAAAGATGCGAACAGAAATGTTGCAATGTCAAGAGATGAGAACAGGGATGTCGCAATGTTGAGTGTGAAAGTGTCGGGTTGTAAAGATCTGGACAAGAATGTCGCGATGTTGGGAGATGAGGACAAAAATAGTGGAAGGACAGAAGAACAGTACAGAGTTGTTCCGTTCCTATTTTTGACAGTCGGCTCTTCAATTCTGTGGTCAGCTGATGACCTGCCACCCTTGACGGACAAACACATTTTTCGGGCACCGATAAGTTTGATTCTCAGTTGGCATATTGTAACGATACACACAAAAAATCTCGGATATTACCTCTTATTCATTGTTTCGGTTTTCCTCAACTATTTTGATTTAGACAAAGTATGGCCATATACATCTGGTAAAAAGTATTTATTTTCCTTCGAATAGAAGTTAATTGTCGTCTGTACAATACAAAAGAATTGTGGAGCCTGTCGTTTGGAATTGCTGATCACCCTTGCGGAGTTTCTAGACAGCGCAAACCACTCCCATTCGCCAGCGCAAAATAAATTTTAGTCCAACGCAAAATGACTTGCAAAATCCCTCTAAAGGGATCCATCTCTTCCTGGGTGTCCTTCACAGTATATTGTCAATGGAATCATTCGTCCAGTGGGCAAATAGTCGCAATGTTTCCGCTTCTGCTATTCGCATTTCCAAGACAGAACATTCTGGTTACGGGTTATTTGCAACGAAAGATGTGAACGTGGACGAAGTTCTGCTGCACATTCCAGAAAATATCATGATCACAGCTACACGTGTTCGAAAAGATCCACGCTTTAAGCAATTTATCGAAGAAAGCGATCGGGTAATTCTGCGTCTATTTCTAGCCCATGAAAGATATAATGCAACGAGTTCACCTTGGAAACCTTTTTTTGATGTTCTTCCACCTGACAGACTCTATCGCCAAAGTCATGTGCTGTATAATGCGGAGTGGGTTGCAGGAACTACGCTTTATGATGCTATTAATGCAAAATTATCTACGTTAGAACGCGAGTATGAACGACTTGAACTGCAGTGGCTCACGCTAGATATGTGGATCTGGGCAGATATCACTTTTTGGTCTCGCGTTGTGGATTTGGGCGAAGATAATCTGACTCTGGTACCATTCTTTGACTTTGCCAATCATTCACTTTTGCCGAATATGCGTTGGGAAATCCATGATGGGCTCGATTTGGTTCCGTTTGAAAATCCTATCAAGGCAAATACAGAAGTGGTGTTATCGTACGGCGCCAAATCCAATAAGGAGCTGTTATTTTTGCATGGATTTTGTATTCCTGACAATCCTGTACCGTCAGTAATAGCATTTCCGTTGGTACGGTTTTTGGATGAAGAGCGAAAGCATATGTGGCTTCAGCAAGTTACCAAACCTGTATTGACTCTCAGCAGGGATGGATGGGGCAACTACACATTCGAAATGATGTACTTGGTTGTTCTTGACGAAGACGATGGCTTACATTGGCAGAACGATATGCTATATCTCGGAGCTCAACAACTTCGCAGTATGCTTGACCTGAGTAAGGCAGTTCAAGCATTAAACCATCTCCCAGTTATCGAGTTACGAATAGTCATCCTATTGTTAAACGCCGTTCAGTATCACTACAATGTGCTTATGTCTACAACTCGAACGGAAGATTCACCTTTGGAGCACTATATTTCGATATACAAACAAGAAGAAGAAGAGATGCTTGAGCATGCTATGAGTACTCTAGAGCATCGACAGAGAGAACTACTGGAGCATAGCACCGTTTTATCCTACTTACAAAATACTTCTGGGGAGCCCATCTGATAGCTAAATTTCGCCGGTGTGATTCAACCGAGACAGCCTCTAGTGCAGAAGAATAGATCCAGTCTACAGTGGTTCTCCACTAATTTCAACGGGCAGGAGGTTGGCGTATGGTTGAAAATAAACGAACTCAGTATTAAAGCTGACGATGATTAATCAATATGTAGTGTTCAATAAGAGTGTATCGATCAGGTCGCGTCAATTTTCATGGTGTCTCCATTCGATCGCGTAATACTGGTGCCAATTCAGTGTCTAAAAAAGAAATACTGTGTTTTTCCTATTTATTTACGCATAGCCATTAACGTCTTTGCGTGGTTGGTTAAACCTTTAGCGGGACGATACATATCATTTCTGCGTTGGCTCTAATAAACTTTGCACTGGAAGTAATAATTTCCAGTAAATTTTTTGTGAAAAAAGAGAACTAACATTGGCATTTCAAAGAATAAAGGGAAGGGGTACTTTTAATAACGACACCTAACGTATGCAATGTCTCAGGAACAAACTTAACATTGCTAACCATGAGAGCGATTACAGTTTTTCCAAAAATGAATGTCGCAGAAGGAAAAAAAAATTGCCGTTAGCGGACTACAAAAGTGGAAACGACGTTAGTCAGTTTAGAACAGACAGCCAATCATTCGCATCGCTTGCGACGATCAACGTTTTTCAGCTTCATCCAGTATTTTTGATTCAGACCCTGGATGGCATCACATTCTTCAATTACATGGGAAGCTGGATAGTGGCTGGTGTTTGCAATATGGGGTCAAAGGAAGTGGACATACTAGCATCTCGAGACAACGCCACCTAAAATGCGTCAAGGCACACAACATCGTTAATCGTGATTGTGCGTTGTCGTACCTATCATAAACACATCTTCAGGCTCTCATGAACTGGTTGATTTACAGGTTTTCCGAGGTTCTTTGTCGTCTAATTTGAAAAAAAATTGTCTCGAACAATGAATTATTTATAATACAAAAAATGTATGTGAGATGGACAATGAGTTATTTATAATACAAAATATATGTGAGATGGACAATGAATTTCAGGGGGAGCAGCCATGCGCTTGGCAACTCTACGATAACAAATAAAAGAGGTGTGAAAAGCTTTTTCTACTTATCGCTCCATTCTTTTCTTTTTTGACTCTCACTTTCACAAGACTGATGTCCAGAACTGTGTGTGAGTTCATAAGAAGAAAAAAATTAGAAAAGCAAAGACGACTACTTGAAGAAGCTGAGAATGCAGCTGATGATGCAACAGCTGATGATGAACAGCCGCGTAAGTTTTTATTTGCTTTGCTTCAAGTCGTGCGTCTAACTTGTATCTTTTCAAGCTTCGAAGCGGCAAAAGCGAGGAAAAAGTCGGCAAATAACAAAGAGGAAACAGGATCAAGACGAAAAAAATGAAAAGCAAGCAGCGAGAGAACGACGTCAGAAGGCAGTACAATCAAGTTCGACCGCGGAAAGAAGACCTTGTCCAACGTGTGTCAAAGCTGCAGAAGAAGAGCAACGACGAGCTTCATCCTTGTCTCATATGCGTGCTTCAAACTCCATATGTCCAGGTTACAAGAAGCCACAGCGAATAAAAACCAAAGAGAAGCTTGGCAATGTAGAAGTCCGCACTTATGCGATCAAGCATGGCTTGCATAACCTACTGCAGAATATGGATGAAGCCGAAAAAACTCGGTTTACTCAAGGACTGGAAGCAGTGGTTGCTCACAATCGGAAAATAGTTATCCACGCCCATCTTTTTTTGTTGTAGTACATCACGTACAGGTTAACCGAACGGCTACCAATTTATCCATGTTTGTTCGACAAGCATTTCTTTACGAAAATCTTTCAGCTACTTCTTGGTCAAAAATTTTCCAACAAATCCATATTTGACTATGACCTGCGATCTAACATCAAGAGCAAGTTTGATGAATTCATTCAACAGTACCCAAGCGCACGCTGCAGCCTAGTACCATCACCAGACCCTGATTGCCGCCCCATTGCATTCGGTGTCATTCTTTCATACACAGCAAATCAATGCGCATCCAATTTCGTGTCACATGTTGCAGAGAATTTCGATCAATTTTACATCTCCTATCTCCAGACTTATACACTCTTTTTAAAAAAAAAATAATGTCGCATTACGTGAAATTTTATAGGGAATTATACGCAGAAATGTCAAATATAGCGACATTGATTTCTGAAGATAGTGTATACTGTGTCGTATTCCGGTAAGCGTGACAATAACGACAACCAGAAATATCCACTTACAATCTTTCTTTCCTGTTTATTTTTGCATAAACTACTGTATACCATAGTCTTTGAAACCTTACCAAGCAAAAGCGTACGCTGAATTTGTGTATCAGCTGACGATCAAGGATGACAACTTCCCTGCAGAATGGCCACAAATTGTACATTCGCCAGATAGAGACGACCAGCTGAGCGTGTTGCTGTTGACTCTGGTAGACCGCACCAGTGAAAAATGGGCCTCTATACGGGAAAGTATATGCCTGCAACGACAGCGGCTTACCATGCCAGATCAGGATGCTGCATCGCCCATGGATGTTTCGTCCACTGCTGGCCCTTCTAGTGTACCATCATCGGTTGGAACTTTGGGCCTCACGGGTATGGACATCGACAGTACACCTACTTCAGATAACGACATTAAAATCACTACTGCCACACTGTCAGAATATCCTCATTTATTCCTGCCAATCATGTTTGAAATTCTGTCTGAAATGGAATCTTGGAACGAAGGAGACCAGCAACTGGAACCAACTGTCCAAGACAAGGCAACTTCGGTTTGGACAAGACACTTCCTCAGCAATTTACCTGAATGGCCTCGATTATCTTATCGCAAGAGAACCACTCTCGTAAGAGCCGTTACCAAAATAGTCAACGAAAATATACATTTCGATCCAATCCGGCTGCTGCCTGTGTTCGGCGATGTATCCATTGCACAAGTACGCACATTCATTTCGGATGCGCAACAGCAACTGGCAAATGACACGTTTCGCCCACCTACATTCCTTGTGAGGACACAATCTCGTTTATTCACCATAGTCCCTGTTCCAGCTCTCACTCTGAAGTACATTCATCTGGATTACGATACGCTAGGAACAGTCCTACAACACTTTGGGCTTAACCGATATGCCGCTCTTAAAAAAACTTTGGTACCCACAGATCGTGCACATCCGAATTTCGAAATATTCGATTTGAGTAAATTCAAAGGGTAATATATAAAAAAAATGTCAGTGGACTTAATCTTGCGCTCATACCTCTGTTTATGGGACAATGTAGACATGGGGAATTTGAAAACCACTGCCTAACCGATGGATTTGCCGTGTCCTTCCCATTCAAAAAGGCTGTACCCCAAGATCGCCTCCCGTCATTGGATTTACAAGATATTTCGCGTGAAGATTTGCCCTTATGCAAGATCTGGGGCGTAGATCCTGGAGTAACCCAAATCTTCGTTGCTGTGGACGACAGCGACCACACAGTCTACAACCAACCTTCGTCTGCAACCAACAACCACCATCAGGTTCTCCAGTTCTCTGCCGCAGAATATTTTGTAAATGCAGGTTACAAGAAAATCAACGCAAGGATTCGTGAATGGAAAAAAGAAGCGGGTATTGTCGACATTGAATCAAATCTTGGTTCGGCAAAAACGGCCCGCCTTGGAAATATACAAGATTACATACAACAATACTTTGTCCAGCTTCCCATTTTGCTCGATTTTTACGGAATGGTCGTTCAACGTCTTCGCTTTCTCAACTACAGAGGAAAGCAAAAAGTCCATGAGGAAATGGTGAATATTTTTATCAATGGAGGTCGAAAATACAATCATCCAGCGCATCGCCAAGTCAGCCAAGCGGTAATACAAGCACAAACTCGCCGTGATGGATCTGTGAAACTGAAAAGACGTCGACACCATGGAAAGGATAGTCAAGAGCTATCAACTTTAAAGCAGTAAGTCATATTGCCATTAACGTTCACACATGAGGTGTGTATTGGTGTATTGATTGCCGTTGGTGTTTTAGAAACAAATGGAGAAAGGCGCCATTCACTGCTACAGATCCAGGAATTTGCAATGTTGTATGTGTAGGAGACGGAAACTTTGGAAGAAGAACATTTTGGGGCAAACCCCATGGACAAGCTAAGACTCTCAGAAAGCTACTGAAAAGGGCCGAGTCCCATGGACGCTTAATCATGGTCAACATTGGAGAGGCATTCACAAGTCAGGTCTGTAGTACGTGTGGTCACCAAGACATGGAAAACGTAGAGGTCGACGATTCGAAATTGCATGGCGTAGTAGTCTGTAACAACTGCTGACGCGTTTGGCAAAGAGATATCAACGCCGATCGAAACATTCATGCCTTGGCAATGCTGTCCGTTCTTGCTGGCCATACACCAAACTCTCGTCCACATGTCCTGCCTGTGAAGATTGAAAATCAAATAATCCGAGCAACAGAAGCTCGCGACGTTTAGACAAAGTTGTAAGTATTGCAAGAAAAAAGGATGGAAATTATAGCATTGGAACAGGTTAGTGTAAAAAAAACCCTTGGCTGATTTCATACTAAACTGACCAAATCGATTTCCATTTTTATAGTTCGCTAACGACAATTTTTTTTTCCCTCTGCGACATTCATTTTTGGAAAAAACAGTACAGTATATATAAAAAGAGTGATATGCGGGAATAATACATGAGACCGCATATGGTTTCTTTGTTTAATACAAACACCAATCTCTCACACTAAAGTAACTGCTGGTCTCGACAGATTTGGCTCATTGTGGGTACGCAATGACAACATGTTGTGCCGAAACCAATTCATGTACTTGCACCTAATGTTTACTAAAATAATACAGGATACGTTATGCAAACAAGGGTATTTCTGGGTAATTTGTTCTATAACGCGAGCAACATGCAACAGACAGCTTAGCAGTGTAGTATTTGAAGTAATAAAAGTAAAACAAATGTGAAAATGCAAGATGAGTACCTTAAGACTCCTCTTTATTCCGGACAAAATAATGATTAATCGAACTGTTTTTCTGCCGATTAATGTTAAAAATTGTCTTAGCGGAATTGTTTCAGATAAATAACTTGTACCTGGCTAGCTGGAGGGTTGCCGCAGACCAGTCGATAACGAGCCGAAGTCAAAGATCGAGTCTGAGTAGAACACTACGGGAAACTATCTTGACTGTCTTCAAATCTCTGATGTTTCTATACAAAATCTTATAAAAGGAGAAAACTCAAGGTCTTTTTTCCGTAGCGCGATACACAACCGGATAAAAGTCTCATCGATTTCATTGTCTGATTCCGATCTAAGCCAATCTCAGACGGCAGCTTTTTTCTTCCTCTTTATCTCGTCTGTTTATAAATAATTAACAATGACAAGTTCTCGCACTGTACTTACAACAGAAAAATATAATGTGCTTTTTCTTCTGTTTCTGAATTTTCTTCCTGTATATGTACCCAGTTTAACAACATGTTAAATTTAACTATGAAAAAAGAAATCCAGAGTCTAACTTCCCTATGCAACTCTCCAGATGAACTTTTTAGGAGATTCAGAGCTCAACATTCATCGTGCGATCGAAAGGCAACCTACTTCAGAATATGAAGAATATCTAAGAGGCGTCGTTGGCTGCACAAAAGGTCAACTTATATCAAAAGAAAACGTAAAGCAAGCGGTATATTGGCTATGAGTAAGGGAACTCGGGATCTTTTCGCAAGTGTCGGACTCAACTACTAGAGAAGCAGTACTGGCAGACGAGGTTGAGCAGTATAAAAGCATACCCCAAAAAAAGTGTTGAGGATAACAATCTCTTTGTCTTGCTTTCGAGCTTAATCGATAATGCGTGATGTAATATTTCAACTATGCAAAGCGAAAGAAGAATGTGTCTCTTAACAACACAGGAAGAAAATTTTGCATACAAGGCGGCGCATCCAAAGTTTATCACATCGATACTCTCTCTAGTCATGTTAGATCAGTTGAAAAAACGGGGGCTGAAATTAAAAGGGAATCAATGTACTGAACCTTTTCCCTGCTCAGAACTTCATCCACTGGATCACGTCCGCTAGTTAGGTCTCCCTCCTCTTCCACGTCGCTCGGCTGCCCACGCCATTATCTTCCTCTCTCCCTCTCCCCCCCCCTTTCTCTCTCTCTCTCTCTCTCTCTCTCTCTCTCTTTCCCTCTCCCCTCTAATAGACCCTTCTGCTCCTGCCTTTTTTTTGTTTTTTTCCCTGCTGCCTAGTCAGGGTTTTTCAACGCTCTTCTTTCTTTTGCAGCTGACGAGGGCGGATATGCTAAAATAGCGCCCCGCCCAAACGTCATTAAATAAAAACATCCATTTTCATCTGTACTTCGGAAAACCCTTTTTCGTTTTTTCCTTGCGAAGGCCGATATGCGAGGATAGCGCCCAAACGTCATTTTAATAAAAACTCTATCTGTACTTCGGAAAAAAAAAATATTGACCTTCCGCACTTCGTTAGAGGTGCATACACATATTATTCTGATTAATGAGTATCTTCGCAAATCTGTCCAAGCTGTAATGAACGACATGTGAAGAATGCCTGACGCTTGCGATCACGCTGCT
Source organism: Saksenaea oblongispora B3353 (assembly GCA_000697495.1). NCBI lineage: Eukaryota > Fungi > Mucoromycota > Mucoromycetes > Mucorales > Saksenaeaceae > Saksenaea > Saksenaea oblongispora. The sequence continues at coordinate 12,761 of JNEV01001660.1, forward strand.
CTCATTTGCGAAAAGGCACATCGAACGGCCTGGTGGAATCGCGATGTAATGGCCGACGCAAATATTCGCAGTATATTTTACATATAGCCAGACATAACAATAGCTGGCCATCTTCATTCAAATCTTCGTCTGTTAGCAGCGAACATTCGTTAACTTTGTTACAAGCTAATCCATGTCCTAGAGTACATTCAATTTTTATTCATCATCACCAGTCGTGATGTCTAATCCACGATGTTTATTTTGACCATTTCGGACGTATCGAAGTGGCGATATTTACCGCCAGCGCCTCGAACTAGAACGCTAACACGTTCGTTGAAGACAACACCATAGGATCCAATTGGTAGATCTTTAGGGACGGTCCAGTACTTGGTATAGACCTTATGCTTGTTTTCCTTTGCCTTAACACCACTAGATAATTGGTTAGCTAGTTGTACAAAAACATGGACGAAAAAGAGGGAGACTAAGCACATACGCGTTCTTTTGAATAACAGCTTTCGCCTGCGTCTTCTTGTTACCGGATCTGCTGTACAATAGGATATCTAATTTGTCTGGTACACCAGCAATGTGGTCATCTGAATAATATCTTAGATGATGAAAGAGCATATTGGGACTTTTACTTGGTACCTTGGATCAGTGGTAGCATGTTGTACTTCACGGCGAGCTTCTGACCACGTTTGACGTCTTGATCATTCTTGGGAGACATAATTTTTATCTTATGTAGCTGATTATAGATACTGGCGCTTGCAAATTGAAAAAGCGTAAGCAACAAAACGACGCCGATAGCGAACGACTTGGAAAAAACGACCATGTGGGATGTAAGGAAAGTGGAAGGTAAACAAACAAAAAAGAGAAGAGGTTTTTTCTGGAAGGGCTTAATAAAATAGTCCGGAAACCAAAGGGTGTACAAACGAAATTGGTTACTGTATTCATCCAAAAATAGTGAACCGAAAAAATAGGATAATGCTATCATCCTGTTGCACATCATCTTCTTTGACTTCTTTTTCGTTAATTGAGGACCAATAGATTGTAACACAAGAACAGCTGAGAAACACCAGTTACCATCCTTTCCTTATCTTTTCACATTTCTAAATATAATGACCAAACCTGAATATATAGGACAACACTGTTTTACCGTCAAACAAGAACGAAGCAATCAAGACTTACTACGATAACTTCTCGTTCTGTGAAATGTATTACCGCTCCGCATCTCCGATGGAATAATTTTTCGCTCAAAGTGTGTATGTGTATTGCTACAGAAACGTGGTATCTGTCCCAAAAGGTATTTTGGGTTTGACAGAATACACTTTTTAGCTGGCCAAAGTGGGGAATAAGAAACAAGTATAAAAGTGCTATGAATAGATCAATTAAGAAAAGGCAGAAAAAGAAAACAAATTCTGTGCTGTTTTACTGAAGTAACAACTTAATTTAAATTTTGAGTATGAGTTTTCCAGTTGTCTTTCGGCTTTCGATATCAAGATGTGCTTGCTTTGCATCCTTCAAATCATACACTTTATGAATGTTAACCTTAATATGGCCGTTTCCGAGAAGATCGAACAACTCCCCCCACCACTTCTTTGATTCCTCTCTTGTGACGAGATAGTTGAATAATGTAGGTCGCATTAACTTGAGGTTCTTTTGCGAAAGGGTGGCGATAGGAAGCTTATAAAATTATAAACAACTTTAGAAACCGTAACATCCCCAAGAGCTTTTCTTTTACTTACTGGAGGAACCACGCCGGAAGCATTACCAAAGGAAATCAGTGTCCCCAGACGACGGGTGCATGCCAAAGACGTTTCGAAAGTTGATTTACCTACGCCATCAAGTACTGCATGGCAGCCTAGGCCGTTGGTAATTTCATTCACTTGCTTTGTAACGTCTTCGTGCGTGTAATTGATCACGTAATCAGCTCCATTTTTTTTTGCTAGTTCGGCCTTTTCAGCCGAACTTACGGTCCCAATAACAGTTGCACCTAAGTGATGGCACATCTGGCATAAAAGAAGACCGACACCACCAGCAGCAGCGTGTACAAGGATGTAGTCTAAGTCAAACAAGAAGATTAAAGAAAAGAATTATACACTTATGTGTGTACCTCCTTTCTTGACAGGATAACCATCGCGCACCATTGTCCATGCTGTTAGACCTTGAAGACCAATGGCGGCAGCAGTTTCAAAACTGACATCGCCGGTTATCTTTTCGACTGTTGAGCTTTTGGCTTCAGTGTATTCAGCATATGTTTCTGGGCCAATGTAGACCACACGGTCGCCGACCTTGAAATCCGTAACGTTGTCACCCACCTCAGTCACTTCTCCTGCGCTATGATTTCGTGTTATCGGCTATTGTCATGTGAAACGGCTATTAATCATACCCTTCGCGCCCAATAACAGCTGGAAGAGGAAGCGGATAGAGGCCGGAACGATGGTACGTATCAATATAGTTTACGCCTGCACCACCGTAGGTATTAGATTATTGTGAATTATTTTACTTTCACTATCAAACATACCAACGAAACGATTCTTTATGACGATGCTATCGTTCTGAGCCTTGGGGATTGGTAAATCTTTGTAAATGAGCTTATCGACACCTCCTGTTTGCTCGATAACAATAGCTTTCATGGTTGACATGGCTCTTCGTAAGGATGTTCTGTACAAAATATGTTTGGTGTGAGAGATGAAAGACATCCTTGCAAAAGGGAGTGAACGGATTTGTAATCATCGGGGTGCATTTATATCGGGCAGTAGAATATGGCCAATCAGCTTGCTCGACTTGGGTATGACAAATAGCTGCATGGCCCTTGACTAGGGAACAGGCATTCATCTAGAGGTGCGAAACCTTCAATGGCAGATGCCTTTCAAATTGCAGATGATTCACATCGCGTAGATATAGAAGAAGTAGCTAAATTCTGAGGTCCTATAGATGAGATGTTTCGGGACATAGTTAAGCTATTCGATATGGTTATCGAGAAAGTGCAGATAGCAAAAAAGGCGATGGTGATTACTGATTTACGTTTAAAGTTTTTGGTTTTTATTTATATCTCTATTGAACACAGCATCTTGGTCAGACATATTTTCTCGAGACAGCTCACAAAGCAGGGGGATCTAGACAAGAGAAAAGCATGCTAGCTACGGCGACAGATGACAATGATAGAACAAATTTAGCAGAGGTGGATTTGATTTAAGACACAGAAATGGGAAGCGACCACAGGAATAACTGTTTTTGCATAACAAGGTAGAGAGCGACGTAGAGACTCTAGTAAAAACTCTTGCGGCAGGGAATCGAACCAGTGGTTCTTGCAGTGGGAGGTGCAGTGCTGCGGCCTGCGACAAGAAAATCTGATAGAATTATAGCTTTACGGAAGGAGAGAGTGGGAGAGGGGGAGAGATTGCAAGATTACAATATCCATAAATCACTAAGCAGGACTAACCGAAAAGTGTCTGTGATATGAATTTTGCCAACGATCATGGTAAACCCGCATTCGTAGCGGGGATCTGCGTAGGTCATCGGAACTGGCCCGGATGCCCGCGCATATACCTAGGAAGTTAAGTATTCGTCCATCGTTAGAACTAGCACCTTGCCTCTCATCTCGTCAAGCTGCTCCACAGCTTGTTCACTGCTGTCTTTCGATAACCTTTATAGCGACACTCGTATTTTCCTAAATATTCCAGCCTTGAATACAAGTAGTGGCATAGTACCATCATTGGCTGGATTTTCTGTCCTACTTGTCGGAATATTGTGTTTTCCCTATTTATTTACGGATAGCCATTAATGTGTTTGCGTGATTGGTGAAAACGTTTTGCGGGACGATCCATATTATTTCTGCGTTGGCTTTAAATGGACTTTACGTTGGAAGTAGTACTTTTCTGCGTCGTATCAGAGTGGGCCTGGAACATGGATTTGGCCCATTGTGTTTCAGGATAAGGTGATGTTCCAGCCAAAAAATCAACCATTTAAAAAGGAAGACTCTTCTTTTTCTTCGGCTTTTTTTTTTTTTTTTTTAAAAAAAAAAAAACCATCCCCGGTACGTACTGGGATTTACTATAAACACAAGATAACTCATGTCTGTGGATATATTGTTTAGGTCAATTTGGTCGTTAGTCCAAAAATGGCTTTCATGCCATTTAATCTCCTGGCTGCCCCACCGTCAAGATGCGAGCGAGGCCCCCATCGATTGATGGGCATACCCTTCGGGTGTAAGTAAGACAACATTCAAGTACAAGAGGTATTAACCATGAATGAATTTTCATGCTACTCTGAATAAATTTTGTGTCCGCTGAAGGATCAAGTTCAAGTAAGTCTTTACGGTTTAACTGATGGCGCATATTAATTTCTTTCTTAGCGCAAACCTGGCACTTCATGGACGCAAAATTTGTTTAGACTTGTGTAAAAATTTGTTCAATAAACAGTATGAGAGCGTACAGCAAATATCAGCTGTTTTAAGAGTCATACCATCAAGTTACCACAGTTTCAATAGCTGTGTGTTCTGTATGATCGTAATACCTTTTCAGCATTTTGGCCATAGTGTGAAAAATACTCAGTGAGATCATGTTTCAGATAAGTTCCTTTATAAATAGTTCAGACGTGGTGTCCTTTTTTTTTCCCTTGCGCTTTGCTGCTTTTGCTGTCGTTGTTTTTATGCTGTAAGTGTGTTGTTCTTTCAATGATCCTCATATACTAACTTCATTCCACACAAGCATTTACATTATCTTTGCTGCTGCTGCTTCTTTTTTTGCTTTTCTTTCGAACTTCTTTCTTTATTTGTAAATGCGCTGTTCTTCCTATGATCCTCTCAAACTAAATTCATTCTGCATAGGCGATTATAAGTCCTTCTTTTTTCTCGCCCCAGAAGAGAGCACCGGCGCTTCCTAACAGAGTGCGTATGCCCTGGATTGGAATACGGTGTCTGTAAGTGGTTAATTTTGTATTCAATGGATAATTGTATATTGACAACTTTTTTTTTTCATCTGTAGCTCCTGGCGGCCTTCTTTCTCAGCACTCCCGTTGCAATTTTTCAAAATTTTTATCATACCTGTGCCACCCTGGACGGGATGCGCCGGGATTAAATTTTGGTAAATGAGAAAATGAGCAATGAAGTATCATCAAAATACTTATTATGACTCAAATCTATGGGACACATCAGTACACTACTTTGGTAAGAAGATGCATCCATAACCCAAACGTATCGTAGCATTGTAGGTAAATGAAAATAGACAGTACGATTTATGGTCCACATCTGTTGACAGAAGCAGACGCCTTGCTTCAAAAGTAGTCGGTAAGGCTATTATTATTATTGCAGATGTCCACAATTCTTTTATGTATACATTTCAGGCATCCATTTATCCCGAACCTTATGTGTTGATCTGGCTTTTTAGTCAATCGCACTTAGGGTATGGATCTTTAACACTGGTCAAAAAGTTGTTTGGGTCTTTTTGCCAGACGTCATGACAACAGTCTCTTGTACTGGAATATTGTTTCAACACTGCAGGATGCCTCAGATGAGTCATACCTACGGTATCTGGCCATTGATCCAGAATTAGAAGTTCCCTTGTGAAGGAAAATGACATACAAAAATGGGAAAGTATCAAAGACAAGAAGCTGAGAAAAAATAAAGCCAGATTATTTGATGGGTACTAAATTGTGATAGAGTTCATAAGCATCTAAAGCAACCTGGAGGCGAGGGACGGATGTGTGATAAAAAATCAAGGCCCATTAGTTGCGCCAAATGGCTAAAAGTATACAAGAAACAACGGCCGGATAGAGGTGATGTGGGGAATCAGAATTTTTGTACTACTGTATATTGAACTTTGTGCCACTCCGTTTGCTTCACACCCTGTCAGGAAATTACTTCAATGGTGTGGCTGTTGTGTTGCTTGCAAATTCGCCTGCTAGAGTCTCCGTGTCATCAGCATTGTTCTGTGCCACAATTAGCAAATCTAGTCGGATGACTGAGCAAGCCTCGTTGGTATGCTTTGGAAGTGAATCGCCCCTGTCAACTAAGCGATTATCAGCCATTTCATTTGCCACCAATTTCCCCTACATACCTACCACTGAATGAACGCCACCTGATTGTAAGCAAAATATGATTCAAAGATAGTGGCCCAGAACTTGATGATCAATGGCTGTTCAGTGCACTCGCGCATGTGGCGAATTTCGTCGGGCAATCGCCTCGAACGCTGCTCCCCCTCAGATTAAGTACCTAAGAGTGGTATTTTTTAGAATGAGGGAACAAGCATAAGTTTTATCCAATATCTTCTTGAGATAATTGTTAGTTCAATGTGGCATATTGATTTAATGTAATCGTGATTATACAATGCGTTACTACCTCTTTCAAGTATTTTTTATGGCATATTGAGCTTTTAATTATTCAAACACTTACACCTCTCGCGTATTCCTGCGTAGCAAACTCTCAAGTTGGACACTACTACCCTCGAACGCTTTTAGCTTGTGTTTCATTATGCAGCCTTACGAAGGTATTGGAGTGGAGAGTGCCCGAGGAGAGTGCCTGACGAAATTCCCGCAAATAAAGAGGAAAAACCCAGCTGGTTTCGTATTTTTCAACAGTCACTCACTTCAACGTCCAACTGGCGCAAACATTTGTTTTGTTCAGTAACTTGTGATGATCCCCTATTTTTCAGAGCAGCTTGGCAATATCAACGTCTTGCGAGCGACAATTGCAGTGGAATCTTCGTGTCATGTAGATGCTGAATTGATGGCAAACGAGAATTGCCTTTGGCTGCGACACGAAAAGGTCGTAGACTTTAATACTGTAGGATTGGAAATCGACTCTTCCAAAATGATCGTTTCGCCACTTGAGAATGCAACAGAAGACAAGCAATGTTTGTGGGAGATCAAGTTGCCACTGAAACAGAGCAATTACAAAGTGCAATCAGAGCCAGAGCAGTGGTGGTCTGCTCGGGACTTAAAAGGCTGCCAGGACCTACAGTGTCGCCAGTGTGACACTAGCCTCATACGGTCCCTGGGGTCATTTAAATCCAAAGATCTGCCTTCGGAGCATTGGTTTGAGCTGGTAGAATGCTGGATCTGTCACGAAACAAAACCTGAGGAGCACAAATCACGGATGAGACCAATTTCAGCACAGCAGAATTTGCTTTTGGTTGGCGCGACTTACTTCCTTGTTCATCCTGCTGATCTAGTTTATGATACGGTCTCCCTTGATGATGATATAGTATCTCGAATTGATGTAAGTAATTTTACTCTTTATGAATACGGATCTCAAGAAGGCCAGCGATGTTTGAGTTGTACTCGATTTGGTCGATACAAAGATCCAATATTAAAAAAATGCCACACAAAACAGCTCGACTGAGATGAAGTTTTGTCTCTAATGGTTCTTTTGCGAGAATACATATTTGAGCTACTACAGTGGCAAACAACAATCGAAATATATTTTGGAGCAGGGGGCTAATTCTTCATGTTAGTGGGACAAAGGTCTGGCCACGCGTTGGATCACTATTAAGTGCAACAAATGCAAACAACCTTTAGGTGAAGCACAATGCGAACGGCAAGGTATGCTGATTCGTAAAAAAAAAAAAAAAAAAAAAAAAAAAAAAAAAAAAAAAAAGAGTGGAAGAGTAATGAAGTTATTAGATACACGTATAACTACACTAGGAATGAAATTATTCAAGTACTGCGTAGCAACCATCCCAATGCCGCAGGAGCGACCAACGTTTATCGATTTTTTAGTGCATGATCTTGTGGATGCTGCAAAAGCCCATGCAACGTATCGCTTTTTGATCCAGGGCCGAGAGAGCTCTCGGGTTTATGCACTGGTACAGCTTGTATAAATCCAGCTCGAGACATATGGCTAACCATTTATATTGTATAGATGTGGCTATTTAATTGGGACACACATGTTATTTATAACCGTGGGTTTGAAGAAGTCGACAGCCTTAGAAACACGCCAAGTGTTGTCCGTGAACGAGGTCGGATGGATCGCTGCAAACATTTAAATGCATCTAATATATATTTATAGTCATGAAAGTGCTGTACATGAGTTGTTCAGATGACGAACTTTCAGAGCACCATTTGAAATCGTGGTCAAACGATAAATCAGCCGACCATTTAATGTATCCGGATACTTACTGTGAACAATTAGTCCGGTCTCTGAAACAAACGACATCTTTGCTTCCGCCTTCCATGAGAACGATGGACCATCCAGCGATGTTAATGACAAAAGGTTTTTCGGTTGGTTTTGTAAGACGGCTATAGCAGTAAGAAGGTAGGCTTCTTCTCAACGATAATTATGCGTTACATATAAGATCGATGCTTCTGTTCTGTCAACGAAGGATAAAATTAAACTTTCGAAGATTTGTTTGAACCATGTTTCCCAAATATTGAATGTCGCAAAGGAAAAAAAAAATTGTCGTTAACGAATTATAAATGGCAAGTTTTTCTTCTTTTTTTTTTTTTTTTTTTTTTGAAAATCAAATAATCCAGGCAACAGAAACTCGCGACGTTTAGACAAAGTCGTTTTAAGTGTCTCAAAAAAATCTTCACAGACGGGACACGTGGAGGCGTGAATGTTTCGACCGGCGTTGATATCTCCTGCCAAACGCGTGAGCAGTTGTTGCAGACTCCTACGCCATGCAATTTCGAATCGTTGACCTCTACATTTTCCATGCCTTGATGACCACATGTACTACAAACCTGGTTCGCGAATGCCTCTCCGACGTTGACCATTATTAAGCCTCCATGGGATTCCGCCCTTTTCAGTAGCCTTCTGAGAGTCTTCACTCGTCCATGGGGCCCGCCCGAAACGTTCTTCTTCCAAAATTTCTGGATCTGTAGCAGTGAATGGTGTCTTTCTCCATTTGTTTCCAAAACACCAACGGCAATCAATAGACCAATACACAATTCATATGTGAACATTAACGGCAATAGAACTTACTGCTTTGGAGTTGATAGGTATTGACCGCCCTTGCCACGGTGTCGACGTCTTTTCTGCTTCATAGATCCATCACGGCAAGTTCACGTTTGTATTACACCTGGCTGACCTGGCGATGCGCTAAAGATTGTATTTCCGACCTCCCTTGATAAAAATGTTCATCATTTCCGAATGGACTTTTTTGCTTTCCTCTGTAGTTGAGATACCGAAGGCGCTGATAGTCCATTCCGTAAAAGTTGAACAAAATGGGGATTGTCAGGAAAAAAAGAAAGTGAAAGTGAAAACGAAAAGAATAGAGTGGTAAAAAAGAAGAGAATTGAGTGATAAAAAAAAGAATGGAGTGATAAGTAAGAAAGCTTTCTCACATCTCTTTTCAACAAAGAACAAAGACACTACATTTTGATTTCTACTGTAGAGTTACCAAGCGCGAAAGTGCTCTTCATGAAAATCGTTGTCCACTTTACATTGTATTATAAAACATTGTTCGAGACAATCTTTTGTTTTAAGTTAGATGACAAAGAAACTTGGAAAGCCTGTAAATCAACCAGTTGATGAGAGCGAGTTTGAAGAGGTGTTTATGAGATGGTGCATTCGGTCTATAATCAATTTGATAATTTAAGCTTCCGTTTCTTTTAAAAATCGCTATCCTAATTATGTAGGCGGGTTGTACTGCTTTGATGAGAAGCTTTCAACTTTTGTAGCTGCTCTACTTGCATCCATATTATTACTGTATGATTCAATATATCGCCAACATCTGCGGTAGTAATGACGTATTTTTCTAATGTCTCTAGCAGAATCTAGAAAAGAGTGAGATTTTCTTGCAACAACTTGTAGCTGTAATTGCAGTTTCTGTAAGCTTCACGCTTGGCAGCGTCTTGGTATCTTTTGACCCAATTGCATTCATAAAGAAACTTGGGGTAAGAATCAAATACGTGTCTTAGACGGTTGGGCTGCCAACAGGTGACGAGCACAGCATCCATGGTCTTCCTTCTCGCCTTCTCCTATGCTTAACTGCTTTGACCTTTTTTCGTTAAAGCTTGTCCCGAATTTTACCTATGGTAATTTTCCTTTGCTCCACATTTTTCCAGGCAGAACAGACGATGCCGGGGGGTAATAGATTCTATTGGATGGCAAATTATATTGCCGACATTATTAGAACACCGTCTGAAAAATGAAGGTTTCAGTTTTCTGTCCCTGCTAAAATCTTCGATGAGACTTCAACTTTGAAAATCTAGGGAAATTTATCTACTCATCCAAATTGAATTATATTTGAAGTTTATTATTATTCAAGGCTCTCTCTATCAGCAAATTCAATTTCTGTCTTAATATCTTTATATTAGAAAAATTCTTAGTTATTGAACGTCTGGCGAAAAGGTTTTGAATATTAGATCGAATGCACCACGTGATTTTTGCGACTTTTGCGCGTTTTTTATACAATTAATAAGACAAAAATAAACCCCGGTGCGAAGGTACCATAATATATGTTATCACCTCGGATACAGTAAGTTTAGCTCTTGACGCCGCGTGTTTCTGTTGATCAACATTAAACCTTTATTTCTTACCCAAGAGAATAGCGATTTACTTTCAATTGGCTTAGCTTGATTTAATTCGATTGTACGGTTAGGGATATTGTTTAGCGTATGTATCACTCTTTGTAATTATTACATACTTTAATTGTCTTGGCCGCTGGAAACAATGCTTATGCTTAGGCTTGATGGGTGCTTTGGATGCGTCGTAGAACGAAATGCATCGGTGTATAGTACAGTTTCAAGATTGGATATGGAAGGTTCCGACACGTGACAGGTACGATTTTTATCGCTGATGTGCATATCGTTTGCAGTATTATGTAAATTTAACCGCTGTCGTTCGATCTCATTTGGAATTTGCAACTTGGTTCCATTCAATCGCTGCAGTGTATGCTCGTGCGGTAATTGAAATGTGTGCTCATTCGGTGATGACTGTGGATGACAAAGTGTCTGGTAGTAATCAAACCAACTTTCATTATGATATGCCCTTGAATTTTCTTTAATATGATCATTGTTCTCTTTGTTTCGCATGCGTCGGAGCAAGACGAAAAATGCGAGGACCTGGTACTTTCTGCTTTAATATTTTATCTTATTTCAGTTTCATGTATTACCATGCTTATAAATAGTACAGAGCTCACAATGATTCCTACAATTAACCCAGTAGAAAACACTGGACTGGAACTCCCTTTAAGGACTGTTGATATACTTGTGGCGGATGATGATGACGTTCTCGATGCTGTTGTTGTGGAGATTGGCGAGTACGAGATTGATGAATATGAGATAGAGGAATACCCGATTGGCGCTGCTCCTAATATTGTAATAGGTCCTTCTTTGTCATAAATATTGCTATAGCTGATATTGTGTTCATCGACAAATACAACATAATAGTTATTTCCAGGTGGAATTGATGTAGGAACCGCCAGTTTCCCTTGAATTATGCTGCCGTCGTCTCCAAGTCCCTTTGCTAGAAGTGTCCATGCGCTTACGTTTTGGTTGTCGATTCCATCTATTAAATAGACATTGTATCCTAATGGTGTTGGAACATAGAACGGAACGTCTGGTCCTACATGCAGATCCCAAGGAATGGTTATACCTTCATCTGGTCGATATACTTGGCCAGGCTTAATAAAATTGAGATGCTTAACATGAACCATAACACGAACATATGGTAAAAACACAAAAGGTAATTGTTCCAGAAAAGTAGCTGTAGCTTTTATAGGGCTGTTTCTCGGATCAAGCTCTAGGATTAAATTTTTAATTACGTGGAGTAGGCTGAGGAAATGAAGTTGTAATCAGAAGGTATGGTGGGAAGACTCAAGGACGTTAGACGTGTAATATGCAACAAAACATCCTTGTCATACCACATACGCAGCTTGTACTACATACACATCAGAAAAAATGTCCACTATAGTGCACGCATTTTATAATAGCCAAAAAAATTTACCCACCTTTGAGCATTATCGTAACAGAGTTCACTAAAACCGTAGGGGTTTTCAGAACACCCTTTATTTTCATCGATTAACATAAATTGAAAAATAAAGTTAGCGAATGAGCTTAAAGTATTTTATTTGGATGATTGCACTGGTTTTCAGGTGTCCAAGATTGGATTTGATGGAGTCGTTATTTATTGTTACTAGACGTTACAATGATCACATTTCTTACAGTAGGTTTATATACAAGATTTTATGTTTTTATTCTTCGTTTTTTCTTTCACTGATAGCCGTATAAATCAATTAATTTTCTTCTTCTTTGGGGTCGTTCGATGATTCAACGAAAAAATCATTGAAGTTCAAAACTTTCGACCAATCGTATAATATCCTCTTTCAATTCAACGTTAATACTGAAATCTCCATCCAAGGAATGTGTCATTCTACTACGTTCGCACATTTTACCAACTCGATTTGACTAATTACGGATAGTTTATGCGACGAGACCTGATTATGTCCAAGTACTTGATTTACTAAACATTTATCGTAGTATACATTGTTAAAATGGCAAAGCCGCTGGACTGACATCGGAAAAAGGTACACAGGCTCGGAAGCTCCGGAGCAGTCAAGACGGGTCTGGAAAGGATAAACAGCTAACTCCCTCCTACTATGAGGTGATAACGTCTGTGAAGCTTATCGGTACATGAATAAATTTCATCTTGTACGTTGTATATGAGTGTGTATAGAAAGTGATCCTAAGGATTGCTGGCTTCCGCTAGGGTCGACACGCTGACGGTTACGCATTGCCATTTCATAGGCTATGAAAGGTCACAAGTCAGCGTATAAGCTGTAGACGGCAGATAAGGCACATTTCCTATACGCTATGCTTTAATGGCATTCTATGCTTTAATGGCATTCTATGCATTATTGGATTTATGGGCTGCTTTATACTATTCTATAATAACTTCTCTTTGGCACGAACATCTATATAACAGCATTTGGGACGTCCAAGCACCATCTCCTCCAGTTATAGCAACTGTTACGTCAGTAATAGACTATCGATGCTTTGCCAATCTAATCTGACCCCGTTAGGGAACGAAGCAGACTAAAATACAGCAGCATCCAGTATGAAGATTGACTAAATTGTGACCCGTGAATGGTAGAAATTGACAATTTGTCATTTGTTCATGTCGATAAGCAATTGGGCAACTAAGTGTGAAGTCAAACCTAGCAGTATCATGATACAAAAACGGGATACCGTAGTCGCTATTAAGCAGCTTGTAAGGTTTGAAATGATGTCAGGACATGGGGACAAACGTAGTTGTCCACGTCAAGAGTATATCCTATACAGTTAACAATGTCATATTGCGTAGCGTTCTTCTATTGAGAAGATACTTCTTTCGAATAGTCCTACACAGAAAAAGTAAGCATCTGTCAACTATATACTAAAATTCGCCTTCGACTCTCTAGGAGATAAGAATATATATTAGGCTTTGTTCCTGTTCTCTCCATAGCAAAATTTGAAGCCGGGAATTCAAACGTCTTTAACCACTGTAATACGACCTGATAAAGAGGCGTTCTCCTTTGATATTTTTAAACACAAACAAGCAATTATCATGGACATAATGCTAATGTAGACTTACAAGTTGCGCCAGTTCACTTTTCGATCGCGTAACGATCTATGCTAGTCACACCTTGAATTTGCCCTACAACTTTCAGACAATGCTTCTGGCTTCGTCATAAAGTATAAATAATAGGATAAGATCTAGTAGAAGTATAGGATTCTACGGGTATAACCTTGACAGTCCAATATTTAAGTATGACCTTTAATAATATAACGATAAGGCTTTAAAGTGAATTAGTAGGTAAATCCTTATAATCTTATTCATTAAAGACTAGTCGCAGGTAATTCTATAAATACCTCAGAGAATGCATTTTCGAGGTAGCAATTCTTTTCGACACGGGGCTTAAAGTTTTTCATATCGGAAATTTCAGTTGAAATATCCAATATTTTACTATATATGCAGCAAGTAAAGCATATTTTTGCGAGCAGGGAAACAAAGAGCAGCAAACCAAGTACAGAAATTGATTAAAATCTCGTGTCTGCCAAACCTGAATCAGATATGGAAGGACTGTGCATTATGAGATGTACGAGGGTGGCATAGAGAATAGAAAATGATGGATTATATCAGTCGAAACAAACAAACTTCTCTGGGCTGTTTCCTTTAATGGTAGTGAACAAGTTACTAGAAAGTCGTAGATTGTGTAACCTGACGGAATCATGTATGAAGCTAGTCTGTGACCTGCATCCCGGACACAGCTCACTGATTATTCAGTAAGAGCAAAGAAAAATGGATAAAGAAAGAAACGCTCATAAATAATCACTATCTATGAGTATATCGCTTCTTTAACACCTCGCAATTGATACTGAATGTCTTCGATAACTTAACCTACCAAAAACCAACCCACGTGATAGTAGGCTACAGTGCTATAGATCAATTCTGAGAGATAAAAGTACGGTTAATCTTCGGCGTAGCAGAGGAGCTCTGCTGGAGCCACCTGTGAGGTTAGCGGAATACTACCTTAATATACTAATTTTATGTGTTGCTGAAGCATAAATCCATAATGCTTTCTAGTTTTGCTACAGTTAGCCCTTCCGGTGGTCGAAAACTTAAACCAGAGAGATCATGCGATTGTGGTGCTGTTGATCAGAATGGGGATATCATATCCCATACAATGCGACATACACACAAGAGTTGCTTAAAAAATCCGTAACGAAGAAAGCCTAATCCGAACCAGGCGATGGTGATGATAACGATAAATTGAGAAGAACCAGCTTTACAACCAAGACTAACTTTGAAAGCTTTTATCGGTCCGAAGCGATGAATGCTGTTTTCCAGGATCCTGTTCAGGTACGACACGAGCAGGATTTGAAGCAATGAAGCTTGCCCATCTCTATGTAATTCGACTTCGACAAGCTACGCGATTTGTCCCTCCCCTTAATCGAAACTTTTTCCGTACTTGTTACAACGCAATAACATCACTTCGGCCAACAATTCAACTGCCTGAACCAGTTGCCGATTCACAGCTGCAACGAACATTTGATATATACCGTTTTCATAGTCGTGCAGAAATACCATTGGTTCACACAGCTGGTCTAAACCAGGTGTTTGAGTACGCTGCCAGACGTGAAGTGACCAATTGTTTGTCGCACATATCTGTTCATTATATCAAACAGGTTAAATGTGGTTCTTTGTTCGCCTTGGATATGTGATAACACGAGACGCTGTCAAGGATTCCCATTTATGGCACATCGCTACGTCAGTGGCTGAAGCCTTGTCACCTGATGAAGAAGATGAAGAAAGCGAAGAAGAAGTAGGCCCTTGGATACGTCCTACTTCTGTGCGTCAAATCATGAATTCTATTGGCGTGCGGGGCATGCCAAGATTTACACAACGAACTCTGTTGTCTACCTGATATCTAAGGTCCGTCGAACAAGAGAAAAAATCCGCACTGGCACCTTTCGGCCTAAGAAGTTTCTACAACGTCGCGGTCTCAATCGTTTGTATCACGCGGTACTACAACAATTTTTCCACGCAGCAATACATTGACATTGACACCCGAGCTCTTCGTGAGCTAGTACTATGGTCTACTAGAGACAATCCCGCTGCGGGTCAACTCATTGACTCGAGACATGGCTTTCACATAACAGAATTAGATGGTGAACTGAAGCATTTGATTTCTCTAAACTCCAAGGTGTCCAGCGGCCTGACTCTGAAGACGAAGGTCAAGCTAGACATCAAAAATGGTCAACCAACAAGTATTTGTGGAGAGCCTGCGCTCCTCTTTCCACGCCTCGTGTGTATTTTCCAATTTTATACCTGAGAACGAACATTGCGGAGCAGGGATGTGAACGCTGTAAGAAACATACTCCATATCTCTGGCACATGCGCGAGAACAATGGCGCTAGGCCTTTTGAATTTGCAAAGCAAGCATAGAAATTTACTGAGGTGGGTGTCCTCGAATAAAGCCCACCCCATGCTTACATCTTCGGGTACGTATTGCTATGCATGATTTCTTTGGGTTGCCTTTTCGATCCTACAGGGTTGTTCAATAACTTTTTGGCCTTTTAAGAGGGACATTAACCGAGTAAAAGGCGTAAAATATGGCATAGGTCACCAACGATAGCTTCCTTTTTTAGATGAATGATGAACAGTAAATGATGTTGGGTAAATGTGACAATTTATGGATGGCTTCTATTAAAAAGTGAAGTAGAACGAGAGAACAGAGTATAAAAAAAAAGAAGAAAGACATAAAAGATTATTTCCTTGTTTAACTGATATCTACTTCTACGTTACGTAATGTTTTCGGTGCGATAATATAGAACGGTAATTCAGAAAAAGAAATAATGTGTAAAATGCGAACGGAAAGTACTTCTTGGATGATAATGTTTTTAGGCAATCGCCGGGGTAAAAGGTTACTGTTGTATAAACGAAAATAAAGAGATTGGAGAATAAGCGAGACTCTGAATGATGTTCTTTATTGATCTTTCTTTGTGCTATTTAAATGTTTTCACACTGCTTGCGGGTAATGGCGGAATAGAAGAGTTTATAGATATCTTTAGGTGATCCTTTACTAGATCGGTGTTCTCACGTTCATCCTGATTAATTCACTTATTCTCTGTCCGATTATGATCTCAGCGACAGATGAAAAGGACTGAGACGCATCTAGATTCTATATCTAATAAAGTAATCACCACTAGTACCTTTAACCATATTCGCACTTGTTGTTCTAATCACTATATAGCAATGTAAACATGTCGGGTACGGCAAGTACGTTTCTTTTTAGGTACTTGATAATGATTGGTCAATCATTTCTTGCTACGTGTCGCATTGTCAAAGACGATTGCAACGAGATCAACACAACTTTTTAAGATAACGGGATTGAATCTGCAATAATATCGGTCATCGCTATGTAGGATACGTGTGAACCATTCGTATTATTATTTATACTTAGATGCTGATAGTGGGGAATTTGTATAGAGATAAAACGTATTCACAAGTATATTCATGAGAAAGAACGTCTCCCAACACTATTATACAGTGTCCCTCTGTATTTATTATTGTCGGAGATCATTAGATCAAATATAAACTCGTAAAGATGTATCCGATTAAAGTATTGACACATCATGTAGCAATGCGGATACAGAATCCAGTGAGTTTACTAGTGAACCGGAAACATATACTTGAAATCTTATAGAACAGACCTATGTATCAACCCCGTCGTGTGGTTACCAGTGACAAGGGAGGAACACAGTCGCTGCATTCGTTGAAGAATAGGATGGATGCCATGCGAAAAACTCTGGCCCTGCCGCAACTGCCTCGATCACGGCCATCATGCTAACCTCTTCCTGCACATACATCTTTGCCTATGTTGTATAGCTAATGTTGTCATGCACTGTCATAAACGGATCTTCACTATAGCTCCATAAAAGGGCTATGGATCATCTTCTCTATACAATGTAGATCTTCCCTATTTACAGTATAAAGACGGTCAGACCATATGTCACATGTATAAGATCAACACTGTATTCATTAGGGGATAACACATAAATAACAATACATATGGACAAAGAGATCTCATATCAATACCTTAGGAATGTCAATAATTAAAATATACACTTTTTATTCTGTCTCAAAGTGACTTACCTATTTTATCTCACCACCATATCCCTATAACACAGCCTCCATATACCTATGGTCGTAGCGGATTCCGTCCTACACATTCTCAATAACCTTTCTTCCGCACTGACACGTTCACGGAACCAAGCGGCCTACTGAAAGCACACATGGAAAATCTTATCTTATCTTATCTACTCCACCAACTCGATGAACTCTGAAGACCCGAAGATACCCTTCCCCCTGACCCACTCCCCCAACTCGTTCCTCATTGGTTGGAAACACCTCCATCACTGCCATGTCAGCCACCCTATCTATAGTATCTTCCCCTTAATGCACGCTACCAGACCATCCGGCGGTTGACTTCATCCCCCGCCTTCTCCTTCGCAATTGTACCTCTTCCTTTTTTTCCCTTAAAGCCACTTAAGGGCTTTTCTTTCTTTTTCTTTTGCAATCTGGATAGAGTGGATACGCTTCCAATATAAAAACCAAAATGTTCAGCTTGAATTTGCTAGCGGCAACAATTCAGAAAAATATAAATATTATACAAAATAAAGATCATCAATTGCTTTATCTTCACTTCTATTATTTGGTTCTCCCTGCGGTTCCCCGTGAGTTTGATTGTTGACACTTTTCTCGGAAGAGAACTCAGATCAAGGCCTGCTACGTAAACGACATGCGACACTGTCTTGGGCGCTTGACTGATTACACAAAAGTTTCGTGCAACTACAACTTTGCGCGTACGACAAAGAACTACGACAAACTCTTGTGGCAGCAGGAATCAAACCAACGTAGGCTGGTTAGAGCAATACAGAACTTGCACTCTATACAAGGAAATGTGTGGGGGAGGGTGGGGAATGTGTAGTTCCACTTGTAAGTAATGGGCAAAGACTGTAAATAGCAGAAAAGTTAAACCCTGTCTTCACCTTGTCAAAATTGAGCTGTCCCAGTCAAGATTTCACGTTTCGACGGTAAACTTGATAGATAATAAAAACGTTTATTCTGCATATTCTGTAAATTCTCAGAATAGATCAATAAAGTATATCTCTCTAAAGGAATCTAGCCTGGAGACTATCGCAAAATCTCGTTTTTTAAGTTAGAACTCCTAATTTTGCATCGGAGTATTAAATATATTAACGGCTTTAAGTCAGTGCGGTGTAGGTAGCATGTGTGGGCACCGACCTGTCTAAATGCCTTTATTATTATTAATATCAATATATTCTACTCATAATTTAGGAAACCCACTACCTATTGCTTAATTTGTAATTCTGACTATACCAATCACATTATGTAAAATAATAGCGCAGACAAAGCGGACATGCTATCTTTCTTTCACTCAGTAAACGATAGGAAGAGTTTCGAATGATTTCTTCAGCTACCTCTGCAAAACTGGTAATCAGAAGCCACGATATACGCGACGTTTCTTTGAAGATTAATGGCATTAAACCCGGCAATTCCTATCGAGTGGGAACGAACATAGACGCGTCGTGGGAAACCAGTCAGCCAAGCGCGGATACTTTCAACATATATTTGACGGACGACGTCAACATTTCCCATATGAATAAATGGATACTTCTTAGAAACTCCTCTCCTTCCATCTCATATGTATCATTCAAAATTCCCTTATCTACTCCCCCCTCAAACCATTACTATTTTGTGGCTATGAAGATAGAAAATCGCAATAATGGAAAGGTAGATCGCACCTTTCTCCATATGGCAAAAAAAGTTGGCCCTATCAAAATATTAGCAGCAGCGCCAACCTCATATTCGCCGATGTCCATAGCGACAGTACCAACAACGACGTCATCATATGCCATAATTACCTTATCATCTGCTACAATTACCTCATCAACTACCACAAGTACCTCATCATCTGCCACAAGTACCCCAACAGTCCTTAAAGGTAGTTCCAGTCTGGTGCTTTCTACTGGGCCAATTGTAGGAATCATTGTGAGCTCCGTACTACTACTTATAAGCATGGTAATACACGAAACGGAAATAAGATAAAATATTAAAGCAGAAAGTACCAGGTCCTCGCATTTTTTGTCTTGCTCCGACGCATGCGAAACAAAGAGAACAATGATCATATTAAAGAAAATTCAAGGGCATATCATAATGAAAGCTGGTTTGATTACTACCAGACACTTTGTCATCCACAGTCATCACCAGCACAAACACCGAATGAGTACACATTTCAATTACCGCACGAGCATACACTACAGCGATTGAATGAAACCAAGTTGCAAATTCCAAATGAGATCGAACGACAGCGGTTAAATTTACATAATACTGCAAACGATATGCACATCAGCGATAAAGATCGTACCTGTGACGTGTCGGAACCTTCCATATCCAATCTTGAAACTGTACTATACACCGATGCATTTCGTTCTACGACGCATCCAAAGCACCCATCAAGCCTAAGCATAAGCATTGTTTCTACCGGCCAAGGCAATTAAAGTATGTGATCATTACGAAGAGAGATTCATACACTAAACAAGATCACCAACCGTACGGTTGAATTAAATCAAGCTAAGCCAATTGAAAGTAATCACTATTCTCTTGGGTAAGAAATAAAGGTTTGATGTTGATCAACAGAAAGGCGCAGCGTCAAGAGCTAAACTTACTGTATCTGAGGTGATAACACATGTTGTAGTACCTTCGCACCGGGGTTTATTTTTGTCTCGTTAATTGTGTAAAAGCCGCGTAAGATTCATAAATGTATCATTTATCGCAAAATAAACGCATATAAGTCGTCTGTTGTCGATTTTTGAATGACAAAGGTCTTAAAGATCACATAGAAACATTTGAAACAATGTGCTTTATCTTTATTTCTCCTCTTTGCTATGACCTGGGGAATTAACTCCTTTTATATCTGTATATTATATATTTTGGCTGAGAAAAAAACCTTTATTGATTTCATATACATGTCAGCCTTTCGAGAGACACCTCCCCAGGAAGGAAATCAGGATGAACGTAGTAATACTGATTATGAATCGCAGCCCATATACATCCAACTAGTGTCTGGATATATTTCACGTATGTCACATATAGCTTTCGTTTTGTTATGGGTTCTTCTGGAATGAGCGGCCCACACAGCACTCCACTTCCACTCAGGCTCTCTACTTTTGGACCAAACATCGGTATCGGGCGGACGAGGCATCGGATCCGTCGATGCTCTAATAGCGTAAAACCTAACATCAAATCAACGTAGCTGTATAGTTATCTATATCTGATGAGTCGATGTAGCTATGAGAAAGGAAAAATAAAGCTTGTTCAAAAAGGTCACCTTATGAGAGCATTTCTCGGTTTCTGGCAGCTGTATCTTGCCCAGAAGACCACCGGCTATCTAGCTAACAAAGCTGTACTATTTCTCACTTCCACGTTTGTAGAGAATTGAGCTGAACGTCGTTTGATCCTTGGATGTCATCAGCTGTAATGAGACATTTGGATTCTCTGGTCCAATATTCAGCAACGATCTTTCGTAGACTATATACTTCATAGTCAGAAATATTTCCGTTGATAAGAGGCAGTCCCCAAATCTCGGGATCATTTTCATCTTCATCATTGGACAGTCAAAAATTATCCGCGGGATTTGTGCTTAGTTGATTACTATCAATTGAGGCTATGTTGCTGATTCTATTGTTAAATTTACAAGAAAACATACGAAGGATGTTCGACGTATTTTGATTTGCATTTTTTTACTCATCTGACTAACGATTCCGATAATTCTCTCCGTTGAACGGCTGCTATAACATCTAAGAGATCCCAGTTCGCGCAGTAATCAGGAACATATTGCATTAAGTGCGGCTTGATTGTGTCCCAGTGAACTGGCATGCTATTCACCATAAATTGATACCATCTTCGGATGCAGCTATAATACCATATAATTTTGTGATTGAATTATATCGTACTGAATACTGCACTAACGCGTATCTTTCCACAACATCGATATATTACTCTAAATTCGTTTGAAGAGCTCTCGCGCAAGCTTGGATCAAGCATATGAGTACATCCATCGCTTGGCTGTCATATCCCTTTGCTTCGAGTTGGTACAACAGATGACAGAAAGCCTATCTAATCAACTGCATCCCCTGGTCGCTTAAATACATCCGAGGCACTTAGAATACATCCCAGTGTTGTATCTATACACTTAAAGTTCCCATCAAATATAGACGGCAGCGTGCGCTCTGATACGATTATTGCCTCTCCAATGACTTGGTATTGAGAAAGGGATAGAAGGAAAGATGTCCTTAAATTCTCGTCGGCTATCCAACTGTGATCATATCGTCTTAAGTTGGGCCCAAATAGGGACATCTTCAAATCCAAAGAAAAAAAACACCATGAAACGACAAGTATCGTGAAAAGGGACTTCGCCCTCTTATCCTTTTCTAAGCTGCAAAGTGATATACATCCTTCTATATAGGAGAGTTTACCTAATCGCCCTCGGAAAAACTTTGGAGACATCTTAGAGGTGGCAATAAAATGCCTTTTGAACCAAACTACTGGCCACAGCGATTACCGGCGGCGCTAATATGTCGTGTAGGAAGGACCGGACACGTAACGACATCTTTATTTAAGTTATGCCCTTCAGGATTTGTCAGACATAAAGCAGCAGGGATGTCTCCAGATGCGAGCAGCAGATGGGCTTTCATATATATCAGGCCGATCATGAAAACGGAGAAGCATGCCAGACCTTTCCAAAATTTCAAGCTGTTTGAATAATGGTGTCATCAAGCTATAGATTGAACCAGATTTAGGCGATCCTGGAATGACTGCGACCCTGATCATATTTTTGTTCTTATGTCTATACGGTATACAAACTGTCAATCGAAATGGAAGCCGTAGTAGCAACTTATCTCTCATCTATAGGGAGATTGAGGACAATGATATTGACGATTGTCATCCTGATGGCGGTCCTTTTGAACGGATAGAATCCGTCAACGAAAAGTGATAAAGCCACATCATCATAGTCCAGCTTCATTTAATCGTATAAATGCATCTCCATAAAAAATATCACGCCATGGTATATGTAAATCATACGTTAGCCAACGTACATTCTCCTTTGGACGGGCTTTTCGTCACTGTCAGATATTCGACCTTCTGGCACTGGAATCATCTTGCTACACATTTGTTTCATAATGGTTCTCATTTCCTTTGTGTAGAAAGATGCTCCACAAGCGGGATATACTTCATTGTCGCCACCGGGATTTCAATGCCTGAGCAATCCTTGCATCTCGATTTTCCGCATGGGCATCTCGGTTTCTTTGTCTGCGAATAATCGGCAACCGCTTGCGCAAATGTCAAAAGAATACGCCTTTACTGGGTTACCATCTATTACTTCTCGTTCGGTCTTCTGTGACAGGCTGAAGATACTGCGATCTACAGTAGTTCGCGTGGCTATTACCAATTTTGAGGTCACGCAATGGCTTTTTTTTTTTTTTTTTTTTTTGGTGTTCCAGATCACATCTTGTTTTATGTCGTCAGGTAAAAGTCAGTGAATATTCACCATTGAGTATGTCCACGCACCTAGGAAAGAAGCTATGGAAGGGAACTAAGATGGCTGGCAAAGTGTAAGTTGTTTCTAACAGCTGCTTTGCGAGAATACATGTTTTAGGAAATATAATGTTACGAAAAAAAGTTATTGGAATTCACCGGATTAGAATTGAATGCAAGCAGCTCAGATATCCCTTGTGTGAACACATTGTGGACGGCAAATTGGGTCGTCAATAAAGATAAACGAGAATTTGATGAAATTGAACTGTTCAAGTATCTATTGGCGTCAACTTATTGGCGCGTGCTCTTGTGGTACACGCAGTGAAACAACTTTTGGATATCAAGCCATTAGAGTCGTCAGAGATATTCATTGATGTAAATGGATAACTAATTGCCTATATTGTGTATAAATGTTATCTAATTAGGACGTACATGTTATAGACAACCATGAGTTCGACGAGGCCGGTTATTACGGTAGTAAACCGGACATTGCCTGCAAATGTATCGGTATATGAATCGCCGCAACTTTTCGAATGCATCTAATACGTTTATAGTTATGGCAGTGATTAGACATGTATTATCAAGACAACGATTATTTCAAGTGGTAATCGAATAATAAATCCCTCGATCATTTAATTTATTGAGACAGTTATTATGAATAATGAGTTTAACATTCAAAGCAAATAATGAACTTGCTTCCGTTTTCCTTGAGAGCAATGGATATGTACGATATAAAAGCTTTTCGGTTAGTTTCATAAGACAGCCATAGGAATAAAAAGGTAAGATTTCTCCACACCCTTTCGGAGCGGCATATGATATATGCGTACGTTTTTTTTTTTTTTTTTTTTGGTTCCATCAGGGGAGGATGAAAGTGACCTTATCGTTGATTTATGCAAAAGGTCATGTTTGAGTTGTTTTTGAACCCCACGTCAATTGTTTTATTTTTTAATTCTTTGTTTCTTCGTTCTGTTCATATTTTTTAATGAACCCTGCAAAGTATTTGCCTGAGGAACTACTGAACATTATTTTGGATTATCTTCATGTATCAGATTTATGCTCTTTGTGCTGTGTGAACCGGCTTTGGTGTCATATTATTCCACCAAAACTTTATCGTGTACCGCGGCTTGATAGTCAGCTACGCTTACATCAGTTTGTTTTGAGAACAAGTGACAACACGTTACAACAATTTGTGGCTGTGCTAGATCTGAGTCTCGTGTGGCAGTATATCACGGACGATCACCTTGGAAAATTCGGAAAATGCACTCGTGTGCAGGTTATCAATCTCTCAAACTGTAACAATACATCGTCATCAGCCATACATAAGTTATTATTGCTTTGTACAAATGCGCTCCGATCAGTCTATTTAGCCAATTGTCGGATATCTACGGATACCCTTGCAACACTCGGACAGTGCAGCGGACTCAGAACATTAGATCTAACAAATACGATGATTCGACCATGCGCCAGTATTAATACTCCACACCATCTCGAGACAATGCTCGGTCACAGCACTTCACCTCCCTTACTTGAACATCTAAATCTGTCCTACTGTAGCTGGGTCGACGATCAGACACTCTATAACATAGCCGACGGGCTGCCGTATTTGCGACGACTTGACCTTTGCTGGTGCCACCAAGTATCGCATAAATCAATATTATACCTCATCCATCATCTGGAACATCTTGAGATAATTTGTCTTTTACATCTCGAGGTCGTCGATCTTTGCGCAGCATGGAACTTGTTGTATGCTAGCCGGACCTTGAGAATGATCACCTTCACCCATCGGTTAAAATCGCTCCGACTGATCCGAAACTCCAAAACCGTCACTGTGGAGAAGGACAGAGAATAACTGGCCTGGTTCCCTCATTTTAGATGTTTTCACAAGTGGTCATGCAGAATATATATCTGCAAGAAGCAGCTATTTATATATAGCAGAAGCGCATACATAAACCAGTAGAGAGAAAATAAAACGATTATCGTATGCCCATATTTGGTTCCAGGTAATATAGTGTTACAGTGTAACAGAACAAAAGGATGTTGAGGCTGTCACGAGTGGCTGTGGTAGATCTCGTGAAGTGAAAAAGAACATTGGGAGCGGGGAATGAAACGATCACTTTGTGCTATTGGCAGGATGGTTAGGGTGGCAGCACAAATAGCTCAAGGTGTATTACACTCCGCTCTTTTGTTCCGCTGTCCCCTTTATAAAGTCTGGCCTTGACGTCTATTTTCGTATTGAATTTTACTGCTTATTTTCATTCTACATATTCACCATAATAACAACTAAACTTTATGGAACCTACCTCACTTGTACATATTCAACTCACTGTGTCTGGCATGACATGTCAACATTGTGTTGACGCCATTACAAAAGCACTTCAGCAGGTGCCTGAAGTGGTGGTGCCGTCTATTTCAGTCGATCTACAGAACGCGTCCGCGTCGCTCACAGTAGAAAATACCAAGCGGGATCTATCTGAAATAAAACAGCTGGTGTCTCGCGCGATTGAGGATTCGGGCTATGACGCGGGTACTCCACAGATCAGATACGCTACAGACACGGAAGACAACAACACTACAGAACCGATTCGTGCTCGAGTTTCCATTTCGGGAATGACATGCTCTCATTGCGTTAATACAGTCACTCACGCACTAGAGCAATTATCATCTGTTATAGTCCCGTCAATTCAAGTTTCTTTGGACAGGAACGAGGCAACACTTGCATTTGCAGATGCGAGTATCACGGAGGATAGGCTTCGGGAGACGATAGAAAATCTCGGCTACGATGTCGAAAACGTATATTTTGGATCGGATGCTGAAGAAGAGCAGACAGAAGAAGCGTTCCGCAATGCCGTTGTATCGATCTCGGGCATGACTTGTTCACACTGTGTCCAGACTGTCACTGGTGCACTCCAAAACTTGCCTGGCGTGTTTCCGGAATCCGTCCAGGTCGATCTAACAAAACAGCTAGCAACTCTTACCTTCCAAGGCACGTCATGCACTACAGAACGACTTACCACAACGATCCAGGATCTAGGCTACGAGGTTGTCGGACGTCCCCGCATTACCCCAGGAAGTCAGTATCAATTGTCGCTCGAACCTACACTTGTCAACGATCAAAGCACTGTCGACAAATCCAGGGGTGGGTGGCGTAAGGTGGTCATGCGTGTTCTCGGCATGACATGCGATAGCTGCGTGGCAGCAGTAACAGATACTCTGGAGCATGATATACAAGGCGTACAAAAAGGCTCCGTGCGGGTGAACCTCGAAACGGAGATGGCCATGTTTATTTGTAAGGAACCCGACACCCAACAAGTCCGCGACTTGATCAGCAGTACTGGCTACGATGTTGAAAACATTCAGGTCATTCACAACCTTATCCAGCCTGCTGCCCTTGCAACTCGGGAAGATGGAGACAGAGAAGGACCTCCAAGCCACTACGCGGAATCCATCATGTCGCTCCGAGCAGTAACGGTTGAGACGCCTACTACAGCGATGCCCAAAAAAGTTAAACTCCACATCGGCGGTATGACTTGTTCTAGCTGTGTTCGCAAGGTTGAAACAACACTCGCAGCTCTTCCAGGTGTAGTTGCCGACTCGACCAAGGTGAATCTTCTGACCGGTACCGGCTCATTTTCGGTGAGGGGTGATATTCTGGATGAAAAATCAATTATCAAGGCGGTCAAGAACTTGGGGTATACTGCAAGTAATGTCATGATTATTGCCGAAGAACAGTCCATGGCGAGAAGCGACGGTGGTGCTGGGACATTGACCAACAAGGTGGCTTACCGTGTAAGTATGGTTGTCAGCGGAATGTCGTGCCAGAACTGCGTGGACAAGCTGAAGAGGGCTCTGGAGGAACTTCCCGGCATGGCATCGGACGCGATACGGATTGATCTAGCAACGGGCCGTGTGCACTTTGAATTTACAGGGGATGCAATTACAAGAAAGAGCATTGCACAAGCCGTTCTGCAGCTGGGTTTTATGGCCGATAGCATCGATGTCCTCAAAGTCCAGGATCCACAGAAAAAGGATAGCAACATGGCAACAACTAGGTTGACAGTAACGGGCATGACATGCAGCTCCTGTGTTGCGAATATCGAACGCAGCATCGCCAAACAAGAAGGTATTATTAGCTGTCAGGTCAATCTCCTTGCGAAGTCTGCCATCATTCAACACGATGCTTCTGTGATCGGTGCACGTACATTGGCGAACCTGATTGAACAAATTGGATACCATGCGGAAATCGCTCAGAATACGATGGACTCGATACAAGAACAGCGCGCAGTCATGCAGGAGACAATGAAAAAGGAAATAGCACTGCTTCGGATGCGCTTCTACTGGTCCCTACTGTTTGCTATCCCTGTCTTACTGATCAGTATGATCTTCATGATGGCCCTACCCATGACAAACCTGATTCGCGAAGGACTAGAAAAAGAAGTAACCGCTGGCTTGTCCATTGGTGACCTAGTCTTATTCTTGCTTGCGACACCCGTTCAATTTTGGTTGGGATGGCCGTTCTACGTCAAGGCCTATCAATCACTACGATATGCGCATACAGCCAATATGGAGACTCTGGTTGCAATGGGAACAACAGTGGCCTACGTCGCCTCCGTAGCTGCCGTTGTCGCGCAAATGGTTCGACAGGCCCAAGGACACATGAGCCTGAGTTACTTCGAAACAAGCGTGCTCCTGATCGCCTTTATTCATCTCGGAAAATGGCTTGAAGCAATGGCAAAGGGTAAAACGGCAGAAACAATTACAAAACTCTTGGATTTGCAGCCAGACCGAGCTCTCCTGGTCGAGATTACCGAAAAAGATGGAAAAGAAATCCTTGTTGAACGTGAAATTGATGCAGATGCTATTCAGGGTAAGGAAAAAAAATACAGTCATCCCATAGAAACACACTCAACTTTTTGGATAATAGCGGGCGATATTCTCAAAGTAAATGCAGGTGGCCGTATACCTTGTGATGGTACGTTTTTAAAATCAACTCGCGTTTTTGTTGTCTGCATAAATTTATGGTGTGACTGATTTGTTTTTAGGTAAACTTTGGCGCGGTGCAAGTTCAGCAGATGAATCGATGATCACCGGCGAATCCGTCCCAGTAAACAAGAAGGAAGGAGATAACGTTATCTCGGCTACAATCAATTTATCTGCTCCGATCTATATCCGTGCGATCCGTGTGGGATCAGATACCACGTTATCTCGCATTATCCAAATGGTACAGGATGCTCAAGCGTCTCCGAAAGCGCCAATAGAACAATTTGCAGACAACATTTCCAGCGTGTTTGTGCCAATAGTTATTGTCCTCGCTATCCTTACGTTTGTGATCTGGGAAGTTCTCAGCATCAAAGGACTATATCCTGAGACATGGGTACCAGTAGGTGAAAACAAAACCATCTTCTCTCTCATGTTAGCTGTCTCCGTCTTGGTAATTGCCTGTCCTTGCGGCCTGGGACTGGCAAGCCCAACAGGTAAGAGATCGCGGAGACAAAAAAGATAAGATCGGCATCAGCTGACCAGTTGCTGCATTAGCTGTGATGGTGGGAACAGGAGTTGCTGCACGTTACGGTGTGCTCGTCAAAGGCGGCGGCTACGCATTGGAAATGGCCAACAGGGTTACCACCATTGCTTTCGACAAAACAGGAACGCTTACTCTAGGTAAACCTGAGGTGACGGATGCTTGGTTAAATACGTCGACGAGAGACAACACCCTTACGCCACCTATGGACGTTGTTTGGAAAATTATGGGACGCGTTTCATCCGCAAGCAACCATCCCCTATCCAAATCAATCGAAAAACATGCCATCAAAATGCTATTTCCCGTACGACGCGCCTCGGAGTCTTCGGAGGAAACAACAGTGGAGGGCAGCAGTGGCGAACAAAAAAACGCTGTAGATGCCTTCGAAGGTGTCTCGATTACAAATGCCAAAGAGGTTGCTGGCCGGGGTCTTATGGCAACCGTGGCTCTCTCTGCTGACAGCCAACTTTTATTACCTGGAACGCTTGGTCAACACCGGGTCCTCAATGTCTTTCTGGGAAATCAAAAATGGATGAATGAAAATCATGCACGTTATGAGGACTCACGTCAGGCCGCAGAAGCACAACAGCAGCTGGATACCTGGCAAAACAAAGGCAACTCTATCGTGATGGTTGCAGTTTCTCCTGTCGTCGCAGGTAGTGATCCCGGATTGACCGAGCACAAGGATGGATGTAACAATGCATGTGCATGTGCCGTGTGCCATTGTAGTACAGGATCGGTATGCTGCAGTGCATCCAAAACGATGGTGCTTGCACAACTCGCCATTGCCGATGTAGCTCGCCCAGAATCAAGCCAGGTAGTCTTTGAGCTGCGAAGGAAGGGAATTGAAGTCTGGATGGTGACTGGAGACAATGCCAAGACCGCGCGAGTGATTGCTTCCCAACTCGGCATCGATGAAAACTGTGTGCTTGCAGATGTAAAACCGGAGCAAAAGGCAGACAAGGTCCGAAGCTTGCAACGTCGTGGCGTACGTGATGGAAGAGTTAAAACAAGATTTCTCTGGAGAAAGAAAGAAGATGGCGAAGATCGGGCTGTAGTTGCTATGATTGGAGGTAACGATCAACAGTACGTCACTTATGGTGCTAACAATAAGAATATAGATGGTATCAACGATTCCCCCGCTTTGGCTCAAGCAGATGTTGGGTAGGGAAAAAACCAAAAATACCTGATTTCTTTTGCACATGTATGGCCTCCTCAACTAACTTGAACGATTTTAGTATTTCTGTGGGTTCCGCAACCGACGTCGCAATCGAAGCAGCAAGCATTGTTCTTATCCGAAACAATTTATTGGATCTACTCACCATGTATGACGTTTCTCGCAAGGTCGTTCGCCGTATTCGCATCAATTTCTTCTGGGCTTTTATGTACAACGTCTGTGCAATACCTATCGCCGCAGGGATCCTCTACCCAGGGACAGGACACACCATGCCTGCATGGGTGGCTGGTATTGCTATGGTTGTGTCAAGTATCTCCGTTGTATGCTCCAGTCTTCTCCTACGTCTCTATAAGCCTCCTAAAATAGCACAAAAAAGAATCTAGATAGTATTATCAAAAACATCCAATGTATATTATATCTCGCATATGCTTTCTTAGTAAAAACTCATGAGCAATAAAACTTTATTTGCTATGGCATGGAGAAATGATACAATATGGAAAACATGGAAAAGCTCCAGCCCGAATGAAAGCTGAGTAATGTCAGGCCACTAGTGGCCTTTGTGATCATCCTTGTCATTACCGTCCTTGTTGTAGTCACCGTCCTTATTATAGCCATAGCCTTTGTTGTAGTCGCCATCATTGCCGTAGCCATCGTGGCCGTCCTTATCGTAACCATTATAGCCATCCTTATCGTAGCCATCATAGTCATCATGGCCGTCCTTGTCGTAACCTTCATGGCCGTCCTTGTCGTAACCGTCGTGGCCATCCTTGTCATAGCCATCATAGTTATCATGACCATCCTTGTCATAACCATCATAATCATCATGACCATCCTTGTCATAGCCATCATAGTCATCATGACCATCCTTGTCATAGCCATCATAGTCATCATGGCCATTATAACCATCCTTTCCATAGTCACCGTCCTTGTCGTAGTCACCATCCTTGTCGTAGTCACCGTCCTTGTCGTAGTCACCGTCCTTGTCGTAGTCACCATCCTTGCCGTAGTCACCATCCTTGCCGTAGTCGCCATCCTTGCCGTAGTCGCCATCCTTGCCGTAGTCGCCGTCCTTATCATCGCCATCGCTACGTTTTTCGTTCTTGCCATGGCCGTCCTTATCATATCCTTTCTTGCCATGATCCTCCTTGTCATAGCCCTCTTTGCCATATCCGTAGTTGTGATATCCAGAGTTGTGATAGCCGTGATGGTCATAGCCATAGTTGTCATAACCGTCTTTTCCATGGACATCGCCTCGCTTGTAGTTATCCTTGTCATAGCCATCATGATCATAACCATCGTTGTCATAACCATGGTCATCGCCATCGTTGTCATAGCCATGATCATAGCCGCCCTTGCCATAGCCATGGTCATAACCATCGTTTCCATAACCATGATCGTAATCATCCTTGCCGTGGTGATCTTTGCCGTGGTCATAGTCATCGCCGCGCTTATCGTTTCCATAATCATCGCCATCATGGTGGTCATAGTCGCCCTTGCCGTCATGGTCGTAGCCATAGCCTTTGCCATCTCTGTCGTCGTCCTTGTCGCCCTTTCCCCAATCCCAGCCGTTGCCATATCGGTCGTCGTCCTTGTCACCCTTTCCCCAACCCCAGCTGTTGCCGTCCTTCTTATCATCCCACCCTTGTGGGTGCTGGCCTCCACCCTTGCCCCAATGCCAGCCTTTTCCGTCCTTGCCGCCATCCCATGCGTCTACCTTCTTGTCATCTTCGCCGCGCTTGGAGTAGCCATGGCCCTTGTTGCCACGATACCCTTTTCCTTTGCCGTATTGCCAGCTGTTGCCGTGATTTCCGTTTTTGTAACCATTGTGTCCACCCTTGTAGTCGCGAGCAACGAGGGCATCTGCACCGGCCAATGGAGCACCCTGAACAGTAGAGAGAAGAGCAAGGGCTGCAACAGAGAGAGGAATTGTAAAACGCATATTCGTTGTTGTTGATGATGAAAAAAAAAGAAGCGAAAACCTGGGATAATTTATAGAGGTTTTTTTTTCCTTGGTCTCAATGGTTCGATTAAGAAACTGGCTTTCTGATTAAAATCCGGGCACAAGTCCGCCAAGACACAAACAAATTAGATCTCGTCATAGTTAAAGTTTTGATCATGTTTGGATCGAAATCAACTGCGCAGAAGGGAATCAATCCATCATTTGAAATGCGGCTGTTCACTCTATTCATTGGCAGGATTATATTTGGACTCGATGCAAAGCAAGGAACAAATGACAAGGTTCGATCAGTTTTAAATTTTATTTTTATGAAGATCTTTTTTTATTCGTGATCATGTTACATCAACAAAAAACATTTGCCTAAGCATTTTTCTGCCTTTTGCTGAGAGCGGCCGCTGTCTCTCAGCGGTATTCATCGGAGGGCGCCGAGAAGCTATAGGCCACCTGCTTTATTATATGCTATGTGTAGGGATACTTTCCAAATATTCATAACTGCCAGGTTATCTCAATTCCATATCGCTCTACACCTGTTGCATTGAAGAGCAGCATGAATTTTGTCCCCTTGCTATTCTTTTTGGTAAGGTTGCTCCTCTTTGTTTGCTAGACCCCGTTCTTGACATTTAGGAAATATTTGCGACGTTCAAGTACTCAGCAATGAAGATCTACTTAACGTACCTCTTCAAATATTTTAGCGTGCACTACAAGTTGAGCAGACTCAAAGTTGACCTTTACCGAGCTACTTCTCTCAGGGCATGAGATTTATTTTGACGGTTCTGGGAAACACCCCGCAGTCAAAGCTGTAATGGTAGGTTCTTTGTCGTTTTTGTCACCATTCAAAACGAGAAAACTTCAATTCTTCCTTTTCAGTGATGTTTTGTGTATGTTATGCAATTGTTTTGGGTTTTACTCAAGAAGCGCTTTGTAGATATGCGAGATTCCTTTTTGCTTGTTTACATACGATTTCAATTTAAGCTTGTTATATCTGATGTGGTCTTTAGTAAACAACCCCTACCACACAACGAATCACATAACTTCTGCCTTGATATAGATTCTTCTAGTAGTTGAGTAGTGCTAAACGACTACTAGACAGATGGTTGTATATCTCCCCGTCAGAACCTTTGTTGCCAATGTTTTAACAACTGCACTTTTTTTTAGTTTTCCCAAGTACTTCCATGGGATCTTTGAAGGCTTGCTTGCACATGCCTGAATTTGTATATGTTACCATTTTCTTTGATGACGGATGACAGAATACAGTCGATCTTCTCATAAATTCATCCATAGCGATGAATACATTCATCGTGCGATCATACACATTCTAAATGGTGAAGGGGCCAACCCGATCCTGGAGATTAACGATCACATATGCATCATATGCATAAACTCTACATTAACTTCATTGGCCCTAATGGTATTGATATTCAACTATGTCGATGAGAAATCAGCGAAATAAGAAATTGCAGACATTAGGACAGACATATGCGATTCAAATATTCCCACGTTTCAGCGTTGGAAGGCATGTTCTCTGAGTGGCAAAAACAGAAATAATTCTTCCATCATATTTTTTTTTTTGAGAACACAGCATCTTCTGTTGTGATTCAGTGTCCATCATAATGACTACTTATGTGTAATTTGTCGTAAGAAATGAATAGGATGGACTAATAGTAAAACATTAAACACTTTATGTTTATATATTTCAATAGTTTAAATGTGACTTTAGCTATATATTTTATTGCGCTCTTTACGGCCCTTAACAGCTTCGGTTTATAAATGCTAAGCATCCTAAGCCAAGTTGGTTTGGTGATATCGTGGAGACTCAAAATCTAATAGCTCGGCCGACAGCCGTGTCTAAACTCGAAATCAATTTTTCGGTAAGTCCAGGTCCTTTTGTAATCTGTCATGTCACTGATCATATTTACGTTCGTCCAAATACATGCTTAATCTTATACTGACGTTGTATTTATGCGTTCGAAACGTATTTATGTGACTCTTGCTAATGAACAAAGTGTTTATTCTATTCGTTGCAAGTTATTTAAGCAGTCGAAGCAAGAAACAACGAAAATCACCAGCCAATTTTTCGACAGTACAAAGATGCAAGCCCAGATCAAGTGATTACAATAAGCTATCCACTGAGGCTTTGCAACCTACTCGAGACCTTGGGGCCGGCTGATGAATTGAACTCTTTCAAGTAAGCTCATCACAAGTCTGCTACGCTGTATGTTTTCCTTCGACAAGAGCTGCCTTGGCAAGATATTTTCTCTTGTGTGTGGGTTAAGCGTATCATGAGATACTGCACGTTATTTATCTAGAAATTGGTTGCTATTTTGGTACAAACAGATTTTATATCATTTTTGTTGCAAGACATCATGTCATGTATCTTTCCGAATAGAAGACTCCTGAGTCGAAAGAACAGAGCTCATTTCGAAACAGCTCAAACACATCTTTATATCATTTGATATCGGTTATTTTTATGCTACTAGGGAAAAACTGTACAACGGACAAAACGAAAAATTAAATACCTTTTTCCTTTGTACAAAAGGAGATGTAAGCTTTAACAATTTGAAAGAAATTATTTGAACTAGATGACCATCCGGAGCCTTCACGGCTTCACCATTCTCACAGGCACTTTTTATTGCCGTTTTGATTGTGGAGGTTTCCTCAAGTCGTTTGTATGTGAATTTAGGATTGTAGTTGTCTGATGACCTAGGACGACTGTTATTTTCACAGTTGATGCGTACGATTGATGCGTCGCTTGGAGCCTTTGCCTCTTGCGTTAGTTTTAAGCACCAACTGTTGAAAGTGTCATCACCCAGGTTATTTTTAGAACGAATAGATGGCACATTCATCTACGTACTTTTATATAGCCTGCTGCATGTAGTTAGTGCGCGATTTTGAAGAAGATTTTTTCCTTTTTATTGTAATGTGATCGGTTGTGGTGGAAGTCCCATAACTTTTGGTGTCAGCATCCATATAGCTCCCTAAAGAATAATATATTATTCTTCCTGCCGTGGAAGGCATTAGTTAGGAAGGCACATTACGACAATTAGCACATAGTGTGTCTCTCTAAATACAAATGAGCCTTTTTTATTTCTTGATATTTTTGGTACAATAATGGTACTCTTCGTGCTGCGCAGGATGAATCTAGAATGAAAGTAATATGATCATCATATTCCCATTTGCTGTGAAACTTTTTATTTAGTGGGTCATCAAATATACAAAATCCCTACATCAAACAATCATCACTAAAAGCAAAGAAGAGCCGCAGTTATTGCTCCAACAAATGTATATCATCAGAAAATAAAAATTGAAAATATAATAATTGCATAAATTCTCAACAATACAACTGGCACACGAAGGAGTGAGTGAAAGACAAACGACCGTTGCAAAAGTTTCTTTTTCACCATCCTATTACCTGCCTAGTACCACTATTGTAACAGTTTTCAAAAACATACGTTCTTGAAGACCATTAGTGCAGTGAATGCATCTCTTTAGCAAATACCCGGTGATGTGTGTACATGATCACGCTGTGTATTTTGATTTCCTGCGGAAATGTATGCAATTTTAGATGTTCCCAGGCAGAACGTATCTAACGGAGTTACTTGAAGTTTAACTCTCTAGGACTCGAATCAATTTGACGCGATAGTTCTCTCTTCTTCTCTTCCTTCTTTATTCAAGTGAAAATTCCCAGTGGCTATTCGAGAGGTAAAGTGGTATTTTATTAGGACTTCGTTCTATAGTGCCCTTAGTATCATATAGGTATGCTCTTCTTCGTGTCCTTAGTAGGAAGCGTGTGCTTGCTACAAGGCCTCCGACAATTAACGTTTTGCGATTTGGCCCTTCTAACCTCTCACCTTTGTCTTGATCAAGTCAGATGAAATTCTGGGTTACATCCAAATATAGTTTCCTGTTTGTTTGGAATAACCGCCGATTGTCTTTGTATAATTAGATAAGTGTTTGCAGGGAGATGCGTTGGCTCTAAATGGTCTGCGTTTGAAATAGTATTTTTTGCATTGAGTTAAAGTGGCCCAGGACAGAATTGGTTCGTGCAATGAGGTTGGTTCATTGGGTTTCAAGGGAATGTTCCAGATTTAAAAAGGAAGACGTTCCTTTTTCTCTTTGGTCCTGTTTCATAGAAAAAACTCCTAGTAAGGATGTCGATCTTTCCCAAAGACACGGTTATTCATGTCGTTTTGTATACGTTTAACTAGCATAGCCTCTGTCCTAAATAATCTTAGCTGTGTGCGTAACTTTTGTTCACCGCTTAAATAAGTGCTGTATTCAATAAACAGTAAGGGTAACTGGTTCTTTATACCACTTAAGAGGTACCGGCGTCCGATCTTCTGCCCAATCAGATGTGTTGTAGTTATAATTTTTATCGTAAACATGGGGGCCCCAGGCGGAGTCTGTGACAGTTGGATCAATAAAGCCTATGGATAGACAATGCACTGCGCATGTTAGTTGTCACACAAAGTTAAAGATGGAGAAGAAAGGGTCTGATTTGTAAACAATGCAAAAACGCACAAGCCACCTTTTCACTTCATACAAAGCAGGAAACAGTGAATTTGTTGGATTTGCCAAAAATAGGTTTTTGCCATCTCTGGCAAGTCAGATGTCATTCGTGATACGCTGTTGTCAATGGATTTGGAGTGTCTGATCTGTGCCATGTCAGCCCTCTATAGTGACGTTTTTGCAAACCTCATCGATGCAGGGAGAGAGCGTTTCTACTTTGTTGAATAGCTCCCTACCCTTCTGTGAGATTTTTTTTTCAAGATGAGTAAGATAGGATAAACAAAGGCTTATGCACGAGACTGCCAATGTGTAAGTAGATCGGACAAACCACCTTGTATTCCATTCTTACCGCGAAAATCTGAGAAATCATGTGAAGCACACTGCTTCTGAAGCCAAATTTACTGCAGCAATTGACATCACTGTTAGAATCACCGAACGCTGAAGGATGATTACCACAACGCTAAACAGGCGGATAACAAAATAATAAGGTGAAACTAGTCGTCTTTATTTGAAAACGTTTGTTGAAACAAGTACACTAAGCATAAAGAAACCTTTAACTTTGGACTATCTTCTATTTTGGATCTTGTGGATTTATTTGGTACGGCATCCTTAATTTCATCCCCGCTTATTTCATGTCGTCTTATGGATCCCGAAAGTTAAAATTAACCGGGATACCGTAAATAGCTTAACTCGTTATACAGTCTGTAGACATGATCAACCAGGATGAAACTGTCTGATTTCCATTGCCATTGTTCTTTTGAATTGTATCCATTCGATCTTCTTAGCTTGCTAGATGAACAAAAAAAGAAACAAGAAGAATGTCTTTTTTGAATGAGTCAACTATGCTAGTGTCGTATAGCTAACATGTTGTCATGCACCGTTATCAACGGATCTTCACTATAGCTTTTATGGATCAGCATATTTTCTTTACAATATAGTCTTCCCTAGACCCGGTATAGTGACGGTCAGACTATATGATAAGCATAGAAGCAACACTGGATACATTATGGGATAATACATCAATAACAACACATGCGTACACAGAAATCTCATATGAATACTTTAGGGATATGTAACATAATAAACAGATATCTTTCCAGTTTCAAAGGATTTAATCCGTCTGCTTAACATCTCAATATCCCTATAATACAGCTAGACGTTCTAAGATAACCTTCTCCTGCAGGCATTGTCATTAATCTGGCTACCAAACCTGCTGGAGAATTTCATTGCAAAGTACATCAAGATAAGCCTTCCAAAGCAACAGTTAGAGAACATGAATTGGGATAATGTAAAGCCGACTTGCTACAGAAAGTATCTCCAAAGATCTAATATCTGCACAATCTCTTCCATCTCCACGAAGTTGTCTCTGGCAATATTCACAGGAAATCCAAGCATGCGTATAAAAATCTCAAATTCAGTGAAGATAATTTGCTTTGTAGTGGTAGCACCTTCCGTTATTTTTGACCCATTTTCTTCAGTTCTTAGCTGGCTGTCCTCATTGTGATCTGTGTTTAGTACTCGTATAATTGAGTCACATCGTCTGTCTATCCGCTTTCGCTTCATCCGTGCGTTTGTGCCTAGTGTACGAGTAAAATTCTAGAAAATTTCGTTGGACATCTCCCTCAGGAACTCCTTCTTATCAAATTAAGTGTTCCAAGAGTGAATGTTTAAAGGAAGAAGTGAACAAGCATAAACCTTATCTCAATCCAGGATGATAAATTGGGTATGATGTAATTACGACTGTACACTGCATAATCTCCCCAGCAGTGAGTAACCATTGAGAACAAACTTCTATGGAAGAAAAGCTATGACTGATGCTGTGTCCAAACAACTTAATGATACACAATAGTTCCTACTCTGTAAAGCACACATCACTCCGTTGAATTCGACTATCTAGAGCGGATCTTAGTATACTAGTCCTTGTTCTTTTACAGAATAAACAATCTCGATATGGAGCTTCACAAACTTCACAGTTGCTAATCTCTGGATAATCGACCTTGTAGTTCACCATCTATACGTTTTTTTTTTTTGCGATGTAAGAGGAATACTCCGTAGTTGCTAACATTCTTCTCTTCCGCGATGAACAAGAGGTTATAGTCGGGTTTTGCGGCATAGAGATGCTGCAAAAAGATAAACCGTTCCACCCAAATGGTAGAGTGGGTTTTTTTTTCAGGAAAAGATAATAAGCACTGAGTTGGCTTGTCATCGACTGAATGCGGTTTGTAATAGATGACATATTCAAGCTCCGCCAACAAGGGAGCCTTTTAACCATGGCTCGGAGCTTTATCATGTGCACTGTTATCACTATCATTCTCAACCCTAAACAATCACAGCACGTCAGGGAGAATATCAAGTCAGTTTTCCTTGGGCAAAATTACTTTCCAAAAAGATTGTATTTCAACATCTATGGAGAAAGAAAAATAAATGAACATTTCAGTTATGGTACAAAAGAGAAAAGAATATGGACACCCCGCTTTCACTATCTTGTCTTTTTTTTGTTTTTGTTTTGTTTTCCCCTCCACAATAAACTAAACTATGCAAATGGTGAAGAAAAAGAAATATATGCAATAACGGGGTGATAAAAAATCTAAAGATTTGTTTAATCGACTTCCTCGATGGAAGGACCGTCGTTATCGTGGGAGGGAGCGCCACCAGGAGCACCGCCGGGGAAGCCACCGGGTGCACCACCGGGGAAACCGCCGGGAGCGGCACCAGGAGCACCACCCTGTTGCTGGTAGAACTTCATCATGATGGGGTTGGCAACCTCCTCGAGCTCCTTCTGCTTGGATTCGTATTCTTCCTTGGAAGCTTCCTGGGACTCGTCGAGCCACTTGATGGCTTCGTCGACAGCAGCATTAAGCTTGGTCTTGTCATCACCCTCAAGAGCACCACCGACCTTCTCGTCCTGGAGGGTGTTGCGGAGGTTGTAGGCATAAGATTCCAAACCGTTCTTGGCGGAAATACGGGCAGCAGCCTCCTCATCTTCAGCCTTGTACTTCTCGGCGTCGTTGACCATGCGCTCAATTTCTTCCTTGGACAGACGACCCTTGTCGTTGGTGATGGTGATCTTGTTGGACTTGCCAGTAGTCTTGTCCAAAGCAGAGACGTTCAAGATACCGTTGGCATCGACATCGAAGGTAACCTCAATCTGGGGAACACCACGGGGAGCAGGGGGGATGCCGGTAAGCTCGAACTTACCCAACAAGTTGTTGTCCTTGGTGCGGGCACGCTCACCTTCGAAGACTTGAATCAACACACCGGGCTGGTTGTCGGCATAGGTGGAGAAGACCTCGGACTTCTTGGTGGGGACAGTGGTGTTACGCTTGATCAAAGCAGACATGACACCACCGGCGGTCTCAATACCGAGAGACAAGGGAGCGACATCGAGAAGCAAAAGATCCTGGGTCTTCTCGGAGGTGTCACCGGAAAGAATGGCAGCCTGAACGGCAGCACCGTAGGCGACGGCCTCATCGGGGTTGATAGATTTGTTGGGCTCCTTGCCGTTGAAGAAGTCGGAAACCATCTTCTGGACCTTGGGAATACGGGTGGAACCACCAACGAGGACAATATCGTGGACGGCACCCTTGTCAATCTTAGCATCACGGAGGACCTTCTCGACGGGCTCCATGGTGTTGCGGAACAAGTCCTGGTTGAGTTCTTCGAAACGGGCACGGGTCAAAGAGGTATAGAAGTCAACACCCTCGAACAAGGAGTCGATTTCGATGGAGGTCTGAGCAGCAGAAGACAAGGTACGCTTTGCACGCTCACAAGCGGTACGGAGACGACGAACGGCACGGGCGTTACCAGAGATATCCTTCTTGAACTTGCGCTTGAACTCCTGCATGAAGTGGGTGACCAAACGGTTGTCGAAATCCTCACCACCCAAGTGAGTGTCACCAGCAGTGGCCTTCACTTCGAAGATACCATCTTCGATGGTCAAAAGAGACACATCGAAGGTACCACCACCCAAATCAAAGATAAGAACGTTGCGCTCACCCTCGGTCTTCTTGTCCAAACCATAGGCAATGGCAGCAGCGGTAGGTTCGTTAATGATACGCTGAACGTTCAAACCGGAAATCAAACCAGCATCCTTAGTAGCCTGACGTTGGCCTAAAAAAATTTAAAACCAAAAATTAAAACTCCATTGCCACTAATTCTTCCTTTTTTTTCTTAAGAATACGTACTGTCGTTGAAGTAGGCAGGGACGGTGATGACGGCGTTCTTGACGGGAGTACCGAGGTAAGCCTCAGCAGTTTCCTTCATCTTGAGAAGGACCATGGAAGAGATTTCTTCAGGGGTGAAGGTCTTGGTCTCACCCTTGTACTCGACCTGGATGATGGGCTTGGTGTCCTTATCGACGACCTTGAAGGACCAGTGCTTCATGTCAGACTGAACCTCGGAATCGGTGAAACGACGACCGATCAAACGCTTAGCATCGAAGACGGTGTTGTAGGGGTTCATGGCGACCTGGTTCTTGGCGGCATCACCAATCAAACGTTCGCTGTCGGTAAAACCAACATACGAAGGGGTGGTGCGGTTACCCTGGTCGTTGGCAATAATTTCGACACGGTCGTTTTGCCAAACACCAACGCAAGAATAGCTAAAGACAAAAGAATCGCGTTTAAGTAAAAAGGGGCAATGTTTTCCTTGAATT
This sequence comes from Saksenaea oblongispora B3353, assembly GCA_000697495.1. Lineage (NCBI taxonomy): Eukaryota > Fungi > Mucoromycota > Mucoromycetes > Mucorales > Saksenaeaceae > Saksenaea > Saksenaea oblongispora. The sequence continues at coordinate 53,596 of JNEV01001660.1, forward strand.
AAGCACACTTACGTAGTACCCAAATCAATACCAACTAAACGCACACGCGAAGAAAACAAGAAAAAAACACGGTAAGAATACAGATAATAATGGATATAATAAATTACAAGTACTTACCAGCTTTTCCTTCAGACATGACGATGAATAAAGAAGAAAAACAAAAATCTGGGCATCGTGCCTCGCGAATTTCCCTTTTATCTGAACTACCGACCCCGAATAAAAAAAAAAGTGCCAGCACCTTCTGTGCCGTGGCTTGTTTAGCCGTGATCCAGTACTGTCATTGGCTGGATCGTGACACTCTTGGAAGGATGAAGAACATTGTGGAAACTCCCCGAAATAATTGAATCGCCGATGGTTCCTGAGATTTCTTTTCAGCCAGCTTGTACTGGTTAGGTATCACCTTACTTACAATCGATCTTGTAACCACACAATACCCTATCAGTCAATTAAACATTTTTAGAGTGAATTTACACTAGGGATCCATCATATCTATTATTTAGTTTGAATTAATGCATGGTCGTACTTTCTGGAGAATTTATACAGATCTTTCGGGAATCACCTCCGTGACAAGATTTTCCCAGAAACTTTGTGGAAATTTCAGTTTATATTGGCTATCATTTATTGAAAGACGTTTTAATTGAGAAGCATATCAATTTTTATATACCTGTTGCCGATGGATCACGGTAGGAGGGGAAAGCTTGACCAGTTAGGAAGTGACTGGTTCGATCAAAGCATGCACTCCGCTACTTGAACATCGCGATTACGTCCTGCACTAATAACTCACATTACACACAAAAATGTGTGTATTACGTCCTGTTTTGTATGAAGGACACTTAGAATTCATACAGAGAGGAGAACTATTGTTTGACACCGTTTTCCGACTGCTGTTGATCAGCTTGTGTTGTTTTAGATGGGTAGTAAGATTGAAACAGGTGCTGCAAGTTTGATAAGACATAAATTAGTTCGTCATCGACACAGGAACGTAATGTCGTTGCCGCTTCCGGAATTGTCTATCACCTCGTTTAGCATTCCCATTAAACTGTGAACCAGAAGCTGTTCCAGAATTCCCAATACACAACCGGTCCGAGATGAATCTGCGCTCTTGTGATGCAATGCAGTCCTGAACCATTTCGCTGAACAACTCACAAGTTCAGCTCTCCTTACGGTTCTGGTTGTTATAGTAGAAATCTCGCAGAGTTTATCGTACTGCCAGTCTACTCACGTACCATTGGAAGACTTCTGTTGTGGTAATACCAGTATTTATGCTGTTAGATGCCAATAGTTTTTCTGGTTCTTTTACTTGATGTGTCCTTTTTTTTTTTCTTGAAAGTTTTTTTGCATGCCTCTGGTGGAATGTCTTTTGATTAATCTCGTTAGATGTAACGCAGAAGCATTTGGCAGGCGGCCGTTTTGGAAGAGGTTCGGAAATGGACTGGTGTACCTCCATGAAGTCTTCGCCGGGCAAATCGACTTCCACGGGATCATCTACTACCATGACGTATCATTGTGCATTTAGGCAAGGAGGGAGAAGCGGTTATAAAGTTCTATCTTGTTATTGTATTGATTTTTTGTCAAACTAACCGTGGTGGCCATCGTGACGAACTCATAATCAGTACCCCCAAAGATGGTCTGGCACCACGCATTCTATAATGCTGCCACCGGTTCTGCCATCAAGTTTTTCACATGCTTCTTCACGAGCAGAATTTTCAAACGTGCGTGCAGGGCACTTGAGAGTCTCCTCTTGGGCTTCTTTTGTAAATCCATTACCCTTTTCCATTTCCAATAGGTTGAATATATGTAGGGCCAATGTAGAGCTATGACTTACGTGCATCAAACTCCATTTACGCTGTCGCGCAATCTTCAGTAAGAGCTTGGCTCTTAGTACTTGGAGCTGCGAAGTTGCACGGACCATCTTCAGTCCCCTCAATATCCGATAGAGCAACTGGCGTTTAGTGATGAGCTCCTGAGCTTGAACTGAGGTGGATGCTCTGGTGGCAACAGCTCTTCTCGTAATTTTCATGGCCTTTTTTTCTTCTTCACCTCACTATCTACCTTTCAGAGCCTTGCAGTTAACTTTTGCTTTCCGCCTCTCGTTGTAGTATGAGATGGCTGGATTCGCAGTTTGCTTGAGGACATCTTGGACTTGGACAGTTCCATTTGGCAAGTACATGATTTTGTGGTAAAATCCAGGTTGTACGAAGAGCAGACCTTGTGGATCTCTTGGATGTTAAGGAAGATGCAAAGGCGTCCTCGTTGTTGTACGTCACCTATTTCAGATGATACTATTGGAAGGCTATACGTGTCCCTGATAATATAACCCTCTTGCGGTACAGACGAAACCTCAACTTCAAGCATCGTGCGAGCATCCAGAAGCGATGCATGGATGGATGCTGAGTTTACAGCAGGACAAGTCTCTCGCGTATATGCACTATACCCAGCTCTATACCTCATGTGGCTATAAATTGTCCCATCTTGAATTTTTTTTAAAAAGAATCCCATATCCCATCGGTCAACGCAATAAATGCCACGCTGTTGCTAAAACGGTATGAGGGGATATATATTATTTTTGCGTTGGAAGTACTACTATGCGTTGAATTAAACTAAACCCGCCATAGCACGGGTTTGTGCAATGGGTTGGTTCATTATATTCCATAGATAACATGAGTTTGCGCAATAGGCTGGTTTATTATCTTCCCAAGATAAGGATATTTTCCACCCAAAAAAAGACACCATATTTAAAAAGGAATACCATTCCTTTTTCCTTTTCTTTTTCTTTTTCCTTTTCCTTTTCCTTTTTTTTTTAGCACTGCTTTTCTAAAGCACTCTGGTTCTAAAGCACCCTGGTAAGGTGGCAATCTATCCGTAAACACGGTTGTTTGTGTCTTTTTGTCTGTTGTTTAGCTTGTACGACATGTGTGCCGTATGCGAAACTTTTGTTTTCCCGTAGGCGCAAAATTTAATATAGAGCAGCGTAAAATCACCCAATACACAGCAATAGCCTGGCTTCTATTGTAAAAAAATGAAGGTGGTGGTTCTTAGGACACAAATGTTGGGATTGCGTTATTGGGCACTTAACATCATATTCATGTACTCGGAAGCTAAGACCTGCCATCATTAATATGGTAAATAAAACACATCTTCGCTCATTCTTGAAATTTAGAAGTGATTTATTTCTACAAAAAGGGAGACTAACGTTCATCTACATCTCTATTCCAAAAGAATTTTCTGGTACGGGGAAAGTCAAGAAAACATCAGCTGCTCGTCTAACTACAGCAGTCATGGGGATTTTGGACCTCCAAGGCGATTTCTATATTTATTCTTGCTCGTTTACGTGATTACCAAAATTGACCAGCATCTATCGTAGTGTTACAAGGGCGTGATGCGCTTCGTCGCTGGTTTCTGCACAGGGGTTCGCGCCAAAAAACAAAAACAAAAACAAAAAAATGGATCGACTACACTTAGAGTTAAGCAGGATCCACAAAGTTGATTTAAACTAGCTTTATTAATGCAAATAACTTGGGAGCGGTGTAAAGTTTAGTGCAGGAACCAGTATCTGCGGTTCCATGGTCTATCAACAGGCAGGTATCCCTTACTGGATTAGACGCGTGGTTGGTCGTTAGTTTGGGACATACAAGATCTAATCCTGGACTACAAGGGCGGCATGCATCAGAGCGGCATTCTCCACCCTTACTACTAGGCATTGAGCTAAGGCACCAGTTGCAATCAGCTTTAGCAAGGCAAGCATTTCTTTAAAAGTCAAGACAGCCAGTAGGAAGATATATCATTGTGATATAAAAATAATGCTGGATCTACGGCAGTTTTCGGCTATGGTTCCTGTCCATACTTTTCTCCATAGGTTCGGCGATTTGTTAACGTGGAACTTGATACCAGTGAAATGTCACACTTGTGAAACCATGAAAGCCACATCCGCTGTAGGGTAGTTCTGCCACACGACAAATTGGGAAATGATTCGCGCACCCCCATTAAGTAAAGGTTCTAATGTATGAAAAATCATGGAGAGAAAGCAAGTAAGCGCCATTACCTGATAGATTTAGCATACACATACCCCGCATGAGGGCACTTTCTACAGCCCTGTAGGTACTACCGTATATCAAATACGGTAGACGATGCAAGCGAATACCTTACCTAGAGCGGCTTGGTGCCATAACACATGAACACACTGAGAGCATACGGACAAACTTCTGATGGAATAGCATATGTAAATCCCAATAAATCTATGTTGTGGTTTACATCGCAAATAATAATAATAATAAAGCCATACACTTTGAGTAAATATCACGTATCGACCCTCCCGGAGAGGTGCTCCCATAGAAAAACTTACAAAAAGGTACCTACAGACTTTAACAGTGGAAAAACATATTAGCACCGGAAACAACTTTTTCTGAATATCCTTTTTCCATATCCACCTAGTCTTTTTCCCTCAATACTTGATTTAAGGACATGATAAACCTAAACCACCAACAAATATGGAGTACATCAACAGTACGCAGCTCCCGTAACTGAAAATGATGTAATCAAGACAAGAAATTTCAGAAAATTAGCGTGAATCTAAAATACTTTATCAAGCTGCTAGATGTTGTTTCCTGCACAGGGCATCGCTTTAATAGGGGTCTCAATGTTTGTCTTTGTTGATGGAGATTCGCTGTCTTCTTCCAATTCTCAACAGGAAAGCAATTTCCAGCTCGATGGACTTTTTGCCAGTCAACCACCCAGATTCAACATGTTCACGGCCCATATGAGCAATTATGGTAGCAAGTTACTCAACTTCTCATATTATGGGTCAGGTATTCGATTTAAAGGCGGACACCCCTGGTATGCTGAACGGTTGGTCGGAATACAAGTGATTCTGTGGATGTAAATATAACATTTCCAAAACAAAGTTGCTGCACCCAATAAAGCTAAACAATGAATTGACACTGTCATTAAGCCAGCACGGTAAATGAAATGGGTAACTGAAAGAGACAAGAATATCCTTGCCTGTGTAAAGTAAATATCGTAAATCTGTTCCATATCCCATGAATTTTGTAAGACCATTATTAACTGGCTGAGCCGACAAGTAGCTAAAACTAAAAGGGAGTAGTCAATTCAGACTCACTATAAGTTACAACCGCTGAATTTTTTATGTGCACATAAAGATATGACCAGTTCGATATTCTCCTCGGGATTTTTCAAGTACCGCTGTGCTTGCAGTGGCGGGAGGGGTGCCCGAATCGTTTCTGGACGTATTTGGTTAGTACAGCCTTGTTGTCATAGCAAAGTACTAGTGAAAAAAACAAAAAGCTGTTTATTATTCTCTACATTCCTCCAATCTTTGCAACATTCCATGTCAAAAGAGCTTTCAATGACTTTTTTGAAAGAGATTTCTAGAGCCATATGGGCCATTGTATGTTAGTTTAGTTAAAATGTCAAGCCAGTCTGTATGGTGAATATTGCAATGTAACAGCAGGCGAATTAGTTTACCACTATGGAGAGACTCTGTCATCTGAGAAGTTCAGCGAATTAAAAATACAAAATTGGGCGTACTGTTTTTTATCCGGTCCATCTTTAGCAGCTTGCAGAAGCCTATTATCTGTATTCTATTCCATATTGGCTTACCTTGACGCACAAACACAGAAAGCGCCAAATTGACATACTGCAGCCGCACGCAGTGAACCAATACGTCGGTCTAGTCCAATGAATGTATAGGACTTTAGGAGTATTATCAATTCGCGCCTGTGTATGCATCGTCCCACGCGGTGATGTGTTCTAAAAATGATCCATGCCGTACAACCCTGGAAGAGGGGCTTGTCAATGCTGTTTAAAAAAAAACACGCTTACACGCTCGGCGTATTCCGGTGTACCAAAGGGGAGAGGAGGAGGGCGATGTAAACGGGTAAAATGGAATACTCCTCAGACTGGAACGGCGCTATCTTCTGTTCGTTCTTCCAAGAAAAAGAACTAGATTTTCAACATATGTTGATATAACAGATGTTCTGTCAATTAACTTTGATACCTTGCATATAGTAAGAAAAAAATGCAGGAACATAAAGCAAATGATGGCGGTTCGTTACGGAAGAGATCAGACTTTAGGTTTCGCCAATTTTACCATGGTTAGCGTAATCGGGATATCGCATCACGATACGGCTTTAAAAAAGTACTATCATGAGGAAAAAGGAGAACAGGTCTCAATGTTTATAGAAAGCAAGCCAGTTGTAGTAAATGTAGTGATCTGCATTTAAAGTTTGTTGAGTGTATGGGCGCGAGTTGCCAAAATGATTAAGCTTTTACACAAAAGTAAAGCGTCTAATGAAATTGTTTTCTTCTTCTTTTATTCGGTATTAAAACATAAGATAGATGAGAGAAAGAGAGAGAAAGAAAGAAAGAAAGAAAGAAAGAAAGTAAAAGGAACTGAGTCAACCTGAATCATGAATGCATGAATTATACAGCCAAATATTTTTTTGTAAAAAAAGAAAAAGAATGAACCAGCATATACACATAACTTGCCACGCCGCCTTAGAGAAAAAAGAAAATGGATGACACATGAAAATGAAAATAAAAGGTTTTGAATGTGGGATAAAGAAAAAGAAGTATAAGGATTGGGGATACAAGTGTGAAAATGTGATAGTAATGACGATGTGATAGTACTGACTACTCTCAGAGAGCCAATTCACAGTGGTTTCAGAAGGAGAGAATATATACATGTGTATGTTTTTTTTGTTTGTTTTTACTTCAGCAGTGGACAGCTCGGGCGCTTATGTCCATACTTTCCGCACCAGGCACTAATATCGAATTTGTTAGAAAAGAAAGAAAGATTTTATAGAAGCGTATGCTATTACCATTGGCCACCTTCTAAATTCAAGGGTTTAATCACGTATTGCATCCTTATGGAAAGACTAAAATCCAAAGTGGAAAGTAAACGTTAAAAAAAAAAAGATGGACACGTTTTAGTTCAGTCTTTTTATATTTTGTGGCAAGGGAGTAGGATCGACACACTATAGTATGAACAGCAGCTAGTTGCCATGGGTTTAAGTAGCCCCTTCAGTCAGTGTATCTCCCTGAATATCCAGACCCTTCGTTTAAGAAATAGAAAAACTAGTTGAGTCTATTGCTTGTCATCCCCCCAACCCCGGTAGCTTCCCTCCTTTTTTTTTTATTTTCGGTAATGAAAAAGGGAGTCTCCTGACTCCTTATTTTCCCTCTTGATCGCATACATCCCCCCGCCGTTTGAGAACAGGTATCAAAAAATGAATGTTTTATGGTCACATGCAATTCGATGTATAGTTATTTTTTCTTTGTGTCAAGTAATCGATTATCCTAGCCCTGAGTAAAAAAAAAAAAAAAAAGGGAATCCAAGAATTACACAGCAGCAGCAATAGGAATAAAACAACAAAACCAAAAACAAAAACAGAAATGGCTAGCAACGTTCTATTCTTGCTTAGTTCCTTGTTTTTAATTGTTATAGTCTTTGACAAGGACAAGGGAGAAGGGAGACAGGAATGGACAAGAAAAGATGTTTCACCAGGAAAGAACCTTTTTTCCAAAATTAACCGATTTTAAGCACCTGAGGATGTCTCACAGTGTCGTTGATGGTGATGGATAGACGAGATTGCCAGTTCATGACGCCGATGTTTGGTAAAATAACTTGACTCTTCATCTCTGGATCGTTTGTGCGATAGTGTCCGCCCAGCCAAAAAAGAAGCTAACGTTTGAAGTTGATGAACATGTTCACTTTCTTTCTGTTGCGGATGATGGTCTGTGCTCGACACACGAAACTGAACCAATCGCTCGAAAGGTGGATCGTCAAGTGTAAAAGATGATAGTGACCGATGAAGGTTACGCAACGACCGCTGTCCCAGATAATCCGTTGCTTTCAGCGCCTCTGTATACTCATGTTCATCAATGGCGTACTGTCGAAAAGTGATGGGAATTTTGTTATCTCTTTGTAACATGGCGAGATTACCAGCGAAAATTAACAGGTGACGCGCCAAGTCGCTCAGTGCGTCATCATCAGCTGTAAGATCGATACGGTCGACAGAGTGAGCAAACTGGTCAAAAATCCAGAGATACCCCGTCCAAGTCAACGGTAAATCCACCAAACGAAGTGCTTGGATACCGTAGTGTCGTGTGATACGGGGAACGAGGTACATAATGAATTGGTCTGTAATCGATCTATCACCAACAGGAAACAACAGGTTGCTCGTCCACACCTCTGGACTATTATACACCACTCGCTGCAACCGAGTATTGACACGACTTAGTTGGATGATATCTTTGAGCTCCAGACAATACGTCAATTTTATCAAAAGCGCATCCCCCAAAGACAGTAAGGTTGTCATGGCAGCGAAGAAGGAAAAATATCAAAAGGTACAAAAAAAAAGCAGAAAGGAAAAAGAAAGGGAAAAAAAAAGAAACTTTCCTAACCTTTGTAGTGTAACGCATACAAACATGAAGAAAGTAAAACGCTTTCTCACACCACCATCGGCTCAGGCTTTTCTTCCGGTTTTTTTGCTAATCTGACGACGACGCGCCATGATTGGATAAGAGATTTGAGTCTCAACGTAAACCTCTCTTGCGTTAGTTTCGATGCGTTTGGAGACCTTTGCATTGGTGACCAACTGCTTTCGCATGAGCAAGCTGGTATTTTGGTATTAAAAAATGTTTTTGTACCACGTATCCAGCCAGTCTTCTTTTATCATACTTTTAATTGCTTCGATAATCCTGGGTGTTCATCTCACCCCCAGGCTTAACCCCATATTGTATCCTCGGGCCAGGTTATAGCAACGCACATTGAAGATCAGTCAAACCTGTCGTTCAGACCAACTGCTTGCTCCTGCTACAACCACATGATTCTCTTGTCTGCAAGATAACTTTCTGTACCCAACCTTGCCTCTGGTACTTGTTTACCGTTGATACTTTCGTTTTCATCAAGGAAAATCCTTTTCCCGACTTTTTCTTTGCGTTCACCCTTGTTTTCCCTTCGTTTCGGATACTGCGATAATGCGCATGTTCAGAAGCCAAGCTTTCACCGCTACATAAACCTTATTTTAAAGTGTACTCGGTCCAAGTTTAAGACAAGGAATGTTTGGTAGATTTGTGTAAAACACTCGGGGAAGCAGGTGGATTGTCGAAATATAAACTATTTAGTCACTTAGGCGCTTGTCCGTATTTTATCCCCCTCACATGAGGTTACGCCAGCAGAACGCCGTAACAGGCCCTAGCAAGGGCCTTATGGTTCAACTGAATGTGTTTCTACCAAGTACATTTATGGGGTTGTGATCGTTTTCGATTTGACAGGAAAACAAGGAAGATCTAGCTACAGTAGATGTAGCCCTCGCCGCTGGCGACCTTCTGAAGAGAAAGTCAACAATAACTTTATACGCCGGAATCTTGCAAGTGTACTGTGGAACGGAAGGAGGCGCTGACCCATATGAAATCCACACATGTTCTATACGCGAGTACTGCACATATCCGATGTTACCACTACGTATGGGATAGCTTTTCGCGGTCAGAAAAGCGTCCTCATCAATGGTATGTTCGGAAAAGACGGTCTGAAGCACAAAGCTCAACAGGCAGGAGTAATAAGGAAGCTATGGAAGGCATTCAGGGCGTGAGAGCGTAGGGTAGTTGATGGCAGCGAAACGAGAGCATTTCCTCACATATGTGTGCGTCGGAAAGAACAACCACCTACAAAATCAAATCTTTATAGATGGACTACAAGTGCAACAATCAAAGGAAGCCATGATAGGGGGGCATTTATACTAGTAAGAGTATATTTACCACTGCCACCTCTATCTAGGCTAGAGAAAGAAGTTAGCGACGGTTTTTACTTCCTCAAGGTCAAAACGAAATCCCACAACGAACACGGATTTCTTGTGAGCAGATCTGAATCTTCACTCTTCCCACCGAATTGTACCAATTATCAATGACTATATAGTCTTTTAGATGTTTTACATTCCGTATCTTTTCATTGTTTTCTGTGATGCGAAAAAAAAAAAACTCCCCCATTTCGATCTACGCTAACGTTCCTGGTACTGTGATTTAGCGACTTCTCTCAAGTGATTTTCCCTATTATACACACACGTGACTCACGAACGACAGCTTCCTCTCCTCGTCATGTGGTGGTTTCGTGGCCTGATCTTCCTTGCCACATGTTTGTCGGTCTATGCATCGGTACCAGATGTTGAGAGTTTCTTTAGTCAGAGTGGTCATACGAATAATTGGGCTGTTCTGGTACTGCGCTACACTTGCATTCCTAAACAACCAAGGGAGGAATGGAATGATTTCCTTACATTGACTTTTTTCATTATCTAGGTTTGTACTTCGCGATTCTGGTTCAACTATCGTCATGTAGCCAATACGCTATCCATGTACCGAACGGTGAAACGATTAGGCATCCCTGATTCCAATATTATTTTGATGCTTGCCGATGATGTGTCATGCAATCCCCGTAACAAGTATCCTGCTACCGTGTACAACAATGCGGCTCGTTTTTTAGATTTGTATGGCGATAACGTTGAAGTGGATTATCGCGGTTACGAAGTCACTGTAGAGAACTTTATCCGTATGCTGACAGGTACTCTGAACCGTAAAATGAAGAGACGTGTAAATCTCTCAAACTCTACGAAATCCAGGCCGTGTATCACCTTCGACACCCCGATCCAAGCGGCTTTTGTCGGATGATCGCTCTAATATCTTGGTATACATGACTGGTCATGGTGGTGATGAATTCTTGAAGTTTCAAGATGCAGAAGAAGTGAGTGCATATGACCTGGCTGATGCGTTTAAACAGATGTGGGAAAAAAAGAGGTAATAGCACTTGCACCCTTTGCGATTGAGACAACTGAGCAGACTTATGAAAAAAAAATAAGATATAACGAAATTTTATTCATGATTGATACATGTCAAGCCAACACCATGTACAGTCAGTTTGACTCGCCCAATATTTTGGCTACAGGCAGTAGCAAACTAGGTGAAAATTCGTATTCTGTAAGTGATGTTTCGTATGGATTACTTCTCACATATTCGATTAAAAAAAAAAGCATCACCTGGATTACGATATTGGCGTGGCTGTTATCGATAGCTATACATATTACAACCTTGAATTCCTGGAAAATATTGATATGACAAGCAACAAAACACTACAAGATCTGGTAGGGTTTACACTAAAAATGGAGTTTTTTCATATCTTCTAAACATAACCCTTCCCTAGTTTGATACATATGATCCCGAAAAGATTAGTTCACACCCTGGTATTCGATCCGATCTGTACAGTCGACCGCTAGACAAGGTAAACAAAAAAAAACATGTGGGTTAGAATGTAAACACACCTGAATATTTTCTTTCCCAGGTCAAGGTCACCGATTTCTTCGGCAATGTTCAAAATGTTGAATTGACACGACATCGATATCCTCTTGAGGAAAACGACAGTGTAGACGACCAAGAAGCAGCGCTATTGGAATCTCCTGAAAAACACCATGTCAACAATAACGATTCTCACGCTGATGTCGACGCTAAAGATAGCTCATTTCATGTCAAACCAGTACGAAAATCAAGAGACATGAGATCTTTGTTCGAAACGACTATCACCACCCCCTCTTCCATGTTTGGCGTGCTGATCACTGTTGCCATTGGTTATTTGGTTAGTCTGGCTGTCTGTGCCTGACATTTTGACTTGCTCAGTAAAGAAACCCGACCTACTGGTGCATCGAAAAACATTCTTTAATTCGGATACTTATTTTGACTCAACTTTCTTCCTGTCAACAAGCACAAACTTTATATCGTGTTACATCCGAAATTATCCCGAGAGCTACTTTAATGCTTATTTCTAAGAATAGGATTACAGAACAGCAACAACTAGAAAGATAAACATCCCCTGTCTACAAGTAAATCATACATCAAGGGGGTGGCTGAAAGGGGGAAAAGAAGGGAGATGGGGGTATTGTTTATCCAATTCAAACAAGGAAAAATCTGCAAATTTAGGACACGTAGTGATCATCACAGTCATCACCACCATCCTTTAAGTTAGGTCAAAGGGTTTGATTTAAGGTTATGCATATCACCCGATGGAGAGCTCATTAGTGTACGTGAATGTGGAGAAGCATATTCAATTCTGCTGTTTTTAATCATCTGCAGCAATCATTGTTTATTCCACAATAATCACCAGATTTCATCTATCTTTTCTTTCCGGAGATGCTGGTCTGTCGGTTGGAATACTTTTCTTGCGAGGCGGAGCAATGGTCTCCACTGCATGTTGGATCTATAAAAGGAAATACGAGGTAAATACACCAGTGTCTATTGCTGGTTTTTATTGCAACTTACTCTCTTGGTTAATCTGGCAACGCACTTGTCGGCCAAGACCACTTCCCACGCAAACTCGACCCCATACATCACCTGGATTGCATAGACAATCCGCTTAGCTTCTGTCTCTGTCATACTGATATCATAGTCTTCCAAAGGCGACACTGGCATCAGCTCTGGGTTATTTCCCAGAACATTCTGGATCAATTTCAACAATGTCATTTGGACTGCGTCTGTATCTTGAACCTGCACTGATGTGGTCGGTGCTATTATCGAGCATGTCAGTGATTATCCCGGTGGACTACAGCATCTTTACCGGTAATCTCAAATGTCTCACTGATGGCCATCACGTCATGCTTGCCATCGTGATGGTATCGAAGTTCATACGTTCCAACCTCCCATGGAATCTTGTCACCAAGGAATGTCATCTTGCCCTGGAGCCATGACATTCCTTTGCTGGATGCCGCTGCACTCTCCTCCTCCTCGTGATCGGCAGAAACTGCTGTTGTCCAGTGCCAAAAACCTCGAGAGCTGATCGAAGTGATCTGCTTACTTCTGTTGGATCCCACCTTATAGATACCAATCCAATCCTTAGCACTGTGATATTCTGGCGCAGTCCAGCGCACGCTGATAGGCTGGCCAAATACAAAGCTTTTCTTCTCTAGCGTCAACGTATAGTGATTCAAGTCATACGCGTCTAAATCATGGCTCAGTCTAGACGACGCAGACGAACTGTTGTCAAGCAGCATTTTTGTCTCTGCTATCACCTCTTGCAAACGAGGTCGTGCTGAGAAAGTGAAACGTTAATTTTCCGGCGCCTTTCTTTCTTTCCTTCTTCTTACCCGCATCCATCATCTCCCCAACAGCACCTGCTGTTTCTTCAATTGCCTTCTCAATCGTCTCCATTGTATCCCGCATCAATTTTTCTACATGCTTCGTAGTTCCCACTGCTGCTTGAAGCTCAGCCTTTTCACGGATCAGCTTTGCAATTTCTTGCTGAAGCTTGTCCGGAATTGTCTTCGTAGCTGCTGTTCGCAGTGTTTTGGTAAGCCCCGCCTCTTTTCGGACTTGATCACCATAGAGCTTCTGCATGTGTGGTCTAACAAATTACGATAAGCAAAAACATTTCTTCTATAACAAAGACTCACGCTTCAACATAATGAAGGAACAAGGAGCTGGAGATTTGAGAAAACAAAGCCAAACCGAAGATCGTCCAGCTATTCGTCATCAGGGTCATTCCCCAGAAAGCAGCATGACCCATGACTTTTTCCGGGTTATTCAAAAACCTTACACGGACATCAGTCTTCTTCTTCTTTGTTCATCTATCCTCAACCTACCGGTAGATACCCGTGTACAATAAGGTTGTTTGATATTCATCAATAAAAAAGTCGCCGTAAAACCTGAACGATAAATTAGGTATCCGCAAAGTACCTGCTGTCAACATACCATCCGAAATCGCCCAAGACTTCGTAAATGGATACGGAAGTCCAAATGTGGAGGGAAATAAAGATCTGATCATAGGCTATCAGCTGACTGTCTGCTATATGTGACAATGTCCTACTTACCAAACCAAGTGTATGTCGTAACAATGCAGTTCCCGAAAGCCAATCGTCTGGGAAGGCGTACATTTTCCAGCAAGCGACAAAGAAAGTGATATACGTCATACACACAGAAAGATTGAAAAGACTAAATCAAGCCATCGGTTAGCATGCGGTTGCAAGATCCTTGGCATACCTTTTCCAGTTTTTAAAGGCTTCTTCCACTCCACCACCCCACTTAACGAAGTGGCGTGTCAAGAACCTGTTTGTTGACTGTGCGTGTAGTAACCAGCCAAGTCCATATGTGTGGAACACGCGCCAAATTAGAGCCTGAAAGACGGCAAAGAACACACCCATCTTTCCTGGGATCATAAGTGGCATCACCAGGGCATAGAACATGACAAGCACTGACACAACGTCCGTAGAGCGACACAAGTCAAAGTTTTTGAACACGATCAGATCGCGCCGGAAGTAAGTAGCGTAGAAATCACGGCCAGCATATATATCGATCATGGATGCTGCGTCCTCATCCAACGTAGCGGGAATGTAAGCCAGCTGTCTTTTCCTGGATGCCTTGGTCGGCGGATTGTATGTCTTCTCAATATCTACGATGTGTCAACTTTCGCATCACTTCGAGTTTGCAGCTTACGTGGTGTTTCTACAAGGGCCAAAAAGGCGAACTGAAGTGCATGGGCAGCAATACTGACAAACAGTACTGTGTAGCTTGCGCAAATCATGGAGACACCATAATAGCCGAAATAACCAACAGAGTACATTGGATGTGGCGCCATTTCAAAGACACCATCAAACGTAAGAGATTGCTCAATCAGGTAAAAGAAATCGCCCCAATCTAAGTCATGCTTGTTTACATCACAACTATGCTATTACCCAACAAACTTACACCAGGCAAAATCTTTCACCACGCGTTGTGCATCCACCTTGACCCAGATATTGAAAGCGACAAGGAATAGACCACCGATCCATCGAAGCGCGCTACTAAAAAACACAGAGGATTGAGGCGTGGTATTGATCCATGACAAGGCGAAACACATGTAGGCCGTAAAGTCGTTCATCAGGATCAGATCGACTAGTTGACGAAATAATAACCATGTATTGTACTCAATTGGAGCCGTCTATAGAAAGAAGTTAACACCTTTTTCTTTCTCTAAAAAGTGCAAGTCTTGCCGTAAAATCGTAGTCCGCTCCCATTTTCATGCTTAGTTGCTGTTGAAGCCATTGGCATGTACTAGGATTGGAGATCGGATCAAACAGACGTCGCTGTTTCGCCCAGCGTACAAGCCCACGATGATCACTTTGGTACTTCAATAAGATACCTAAGCCGACATTGTAGGCTAGTCGCCAGAAAGCAAAGATGAAGATAAACAGGATCTGCTTAACATGCACAGGTAGTACAAAAAGCAAAGCGACTTCGAAGGCCATGGTTCCCAACGTGACCCAATCGAAAAAACTCTTGCGTTCCCTCGGATCCAGCAGAGAAGCGACCATCTCTCGCGTTCTGGGTACACGAAAAGCTTGAATAAAAAAAAATAGCGTTAAGTTTAGTCTCATTTATTAAACTATCCAAATGTTTACTTTTTCCGTCAGGCGTTTTGCCACACGAAGAGCAGCCTTCCATGTCTTTCTTCATATCCACTCTTGGCTCGGAAGACGACTCCTTGGCGGGCACTGTTGGCTGTAGCTTGGTTGGCTCGTCGGTGGTCGAAGCATGGCCATCATGCTTCGACCGGAAGCGTAATTCAGGTTGGCTAGCCATGTTGAATGACAAGCTGCAAGAAAAAGATTCTTGGTGTGGGAACTTTTCCTTGGCTTCCTTCTTATGAGCCTCAACGCAGTCGCAAGAACCTTTATCCGATTCACAGCTTACTAAGCTCGCCCATGGGAAACCAGTACAATGAGCCCGGCGATGTTTAAGACATACACCAACTTCCATGAATGGACATCTGTGTTTTCCAAATAAAGAACGGCGTACACATATTTGTTTATCTCTAATTCTATCATCTTGGGAGAAACAGTCGGATCTTTAGGCAGTGCCTGTCAATCAAGAGGAGTTTCCTTATGCTCCAAGAGAGCAACTCCTTATTAGGGAAAAAGACGCTTGCAGCATTTTCCCAGTTATTGGCAATTTCTACGCTTTGTGATTGGTGCTTACTTCGAATTGGAGTGCAAGCGCTATTTTCAGAAATCAATTGTCAGAAATCAATTGTCGCTACGTTCGGCGTTTCTGTGTATAAATGATATCATAAAACTGCACGAAATGCGACGTTACTTTTTTGGTAATTCTAACAACGAACGTCGCTTAGAAATCCAGCCAGCATGCTTAGAAATGTGGACGAAATCGGTGCAGATCAATGCAGAGAGAAAATATAGTAACGGCTCTGGAACACTATGCACATTAGAAAATGCTGGGCAATGCTCCGGGATAAAGCCAGTGATAATGATCAAACCAACGCCTACGCCAAATTACTCAAGGATACACTCCAGCAGAGATACGATGTAATGGATGATTAGCAGAAGCAAAAGATTGCTGCCGAGGGCAACGTAGCCAAAGACGCCATGTATGCGTTTGATAGATGCACAGAACAATACCTCGCTCACACTAGATCTGACCGACCCAGCGTATCTGGATCACAGGGTGCGTACCAAGAAAGAACATCAAGAAATCAACACTTTGCAACTATTGAGACTGCATCAATTCTTTTCGCGACATACTACGTCGGAAAGTCTATATCTCGTGGTTATACCAAGCGAATTATGATCTCTCAAGAACGATGATAATGGTAGAGTAGAAAACATTGTCTACAATCTCCTCTGGCAGTACGAGACGGGCAGTTTTACACTCGACCATCTTGAAAGCTGGTGTTCACACATGGTGCTTGTTTGGTACTATCAAGGTATCGTAATGCAATTTTATTTTATTGGTTGCAATAGATCATCCGAAGGAAGTAGCCGTAATGGAAATATGGAGCAAATGCTTTTGAATAGCCAATTTTTCAGTTTGCCACATTTGTATTATTTCACTCGCTCGTTCCTTCCAGCTCTTCTGTGAGGCTTGTACTTCTTTTTGGCTTTCTTCAACATTTCTTCGGCCTCTTGCCCTGTGTAGTCCTGCATAAAGTTCTAGATAGTTCATGGGCTTTCTCGCAAACCTTCTGATTATGGGGTGTATTTCGTTGCCTTTTGTAGTTGTCGCGCCTGTCAAAAGCGCCAATTAATCACAACATCGATACGCAGATCAGTATTTTTTAATACCAGCAACCTCTTTCTCGATCGGAGCAAACCAATCGCGACAATGTGGACGCGACGGTCTTGACGCGACTATTTTTACGCGACAACTTCTACACGATCCTTACACGACTTCTCCGAATCCAACGCGATCGATTTAGTGAAAAACGTTGGCAGCAATGACAAAGAAAATTATAAATAGTCTAGAATTTAGAAGAAAATAAAGATATCAACCGTTTCATCTATTACTTTCAGTTTTATTGTATTTCCCTGTGATACTCCGTGAGCTTGACTACAAAAGTATTTTTCAAGAAGACAGCTCAGATTCAGACCTACTACGTTTACGACATAGTCAATAAAAACTGTTAAAATCAGTTTCATTCAGTTCTAGCCACCCAGATTACAATCGCAAGGAATCTGATACAAGCGATGAAGAATTGGATACAAATAGTGAATTGTTCGGCTCGTCGAAACTGAATTTAGTGTCACAAGATTGGTCTGCTATCCCAGCATCAAAACGAGATTACGAACATGCAATGCTACATGCGTGCAATGCCGAAGACTGGAACGATGTCGAGGAAAATGCATTGATACACAAATCTCACTTACAATCTTGCAGTCAAACTGTTGCAGTATCGGCAGTATTGACAACAAAGCGGCGAAAGCATGTTAACACAGGGACAAACACAGCTTTGTCAGTGCAGCTTTATAGTGCTCTAAGGCTGGTCCATATTCACAACAATTTCTACACCATCAATACACAGAAATGAACGACAATCTTTGCGCGTTTCTCAATCAAGACTGGTCCGAACGTCCTCAGATGCGATAGGCGTGCAGTCCACTTCTTGCAGGCATGATCATGCTTGACACATCTTCAGTAAAGACCATTGATGTGAACTGCGTCGAAGTCTATGGAAGAAGACGTACCGTAGATTCCCATAAGGAAGTTTTCGAACAAAGACGAGGCACATCATCAAGCTCTTTACCGCCGGAAATTACAAAATACCCTCACGTATGGCCAACAAGCATCCGCGACTTGATGGGACGAAGCTGATTCGGGGAACCAAGACGTTCAACGCGTTGATTACATCCAGCTTACGCTTGGATAAATCCAGTGATCTTGAAATCGAGCCAACAACTTCATCGTTCTGTTTGGAAACGTCTGTTAAGTCCCTCAATACCCAGCTCTTCGTCAAGGAATCTGCGTGGCACGCTGCTTCCGCATTGGCGATCAACGAAAACACCAAAGCAATATCCTCATATGACAGCCTCTTTCAATTACGACAGCTACGAACGCGTTTTCACCATCAATCAACATATATCCGATGCCGTTCGTTTAATGAACCGACGGATGATCTAACGACGCGTCCCTATACCGTTTTCACTCTTGCAGATTGGGACAACGGTGGAGATGACGCAGAATATCGACTAGGCTCCCAATTGATTCAGTCAGTGGCATTGGCTGTGATCAGGAGCGAAGAGACGAGACCCCCAACACTTGCAAAACAAAAAGTTTCGGCGATGCGATCCAAATTGAAGAAAGATGGGGCAGTATGCAAAGTTTGACAGCATCATCGGCCAATATGCTACAAATGTTGAGACGACTCACATCATTGGTAACAGGGTTTTGAATGAAGAACTGCAAAAACTTGCAAATTTATTGGCTTCACCAACGACGAAAGTAAACGATTCAGTGCGTCAAGCAACAGCTACTGTTATGGCATCTTTATTTTGATGTTTCAATGTGTCGTATAGCTAATACGTTGTCATGCACCGTTATAAACGGATCTTCACTATAGCCCCATATAAGGGCTTATGGATCAATCGTATTTTCTGTACAATGTAGATCTTCCCTGCTCACAGTATAAAGGCGATCAGACCATACGTCACATGCGTAATATCAACACTGTATTTATTAAGGGATAACACATTAATAACAACACATACGTACACGGAGATCTCATACAAATACCTTAGGGATATCAATAATAATAAACATCTTTGATTCAGTCTCAAAGGATTTTACCTTGTCTGATTTATCTCACTATCATATCCCTATAACACACAATGGATCAATGTTACTTCAAATAAAAAAAAGTGTCAATTTAGCACACTGATTCAAACAATTCTCCACTTCCAAATTTCATCATCTACGATTGTTTAAGCTACCGCATATTGTATTCGTCGTTTATCACTGTTCAAAGAATGGATTATTTGGTTTCTAAACAAGTTTTAGAAACAAACAAGTTTTGGCTTCTTGAGACATGCTCTACAATTTTTAAAAAGAAAAGAGCAAAGCGACGAAAATGGAAATTTCCCAGCGACCAGCGACGAAAAGGCTATAGTTGACGAAGAGAAGACGAAAGATGTGGTACACTCCTTCAATGCCGCGCTGTTATTTGTTGAAAAAATCTATAAAATAAACTACCTCTAAACTATGTCACCTCATATCTTTCAAAGCGTCATCGATTTTTTTTTTTTCGTTTGGGTTGGGAGCTTTCAGAAGAACTTTCGGAATCAGGGTGGGGAGTGTACCACATCTTTCGTCTTCTCTTCGTCAACTATAGCCTTTTCGTCGCTGGGTCGCGCAAGAAAAAGGCGACACAACAATTATACAGTACAATTATACAGAAATCTTAATTTGGTAACCTTCCTAGTTTAGAAAATCGACACAAAAAATCTCCAGGCTGACTCTGTCGTTTGTGTCCGAAGACAGATCCCCTTTTTCCAGCACAGCATACATGAAAACAAAAACTACACCGTCGGGCTGGACCCCAGATGTCAATTACGTTGAATCCCTCTCATGGTCACGTTCAGTTCCTCCAGAACTACGGGAACTATTTGAACCGAAAAAACCAGGCACGATCGAGCGCACAGCGCGATTCTTAAATGAAAATGTCAATCTGACGGGTACATTCGCAACACCTAAGGAGCAAAGACGTAACGTCAAAATAAAAAAGATTACTGATCCAAGCCATCCTTGCTGTGGTGCGTATGGCCTCTTCGCTGCTCAGACATTACAACCACGGCAACTGATTCTAGATTATCTTGGTGTGGTGGAATACAAGACGTATGATTCAACGTCGGACTACGTTCTGCGAATGGGTGAGGATCTGTCGATCGATGCAGCGAACTTTGGAAATGAAGCCAGGTTTTGCAACGACTTCCGTGGTATTGGTGGCGGTCCAAATGTCTGCTTCTTGAATTATATGGATGAGAAGACACATCATATCCGAGTGGGCATCTTTGTGGCTGGTAAAAACAAGATTAAGAAAGGCGAAGAACTGGTAAGGCATAACATGACCAAAAAAAAAAAAAAAAAGAGGAAGACAAGTGAACTGATATCACTCATGATAGCTTGTTACCTATGGCAAGTCTTTTTGGACAAATAGAGGAATGGACATGAGCCAGCATAATCATTCACAACATCGATCATCATCATAATAAAAATAAATACTATACATATATTAAAAAACGTAAGGAATAAGACAGGCCTTTTTAGGTGCTAATGGAAAGCGCGCTTCATACCATTGCTTGGTGCTGTAAGCACGTACAACAAGGTACATAGCCGAACCAAGTTGGAAAGGCAGTACTAAAATATGCTGGGCCACCAGTGTCATGGCAAGAAATGTAAGAATCTCGCCAACCTATATCCAATCATAGTTAGCCTCACCGCCGTATTGTTCGTACGTCCATCATTTGACTTACGTAGTGCGGACACCATACATAGCGGAAAAGCGCTCCTGTCGGTATCTACAAGATATCCGTTAGTGATCTCAGCCTTTTTTTTTTTATAGAAAATTCAAACCTTGTAGAGTCTGCTTTCTGGTTCCTTGCGTAGATCCGCAAGGATTAGATGGTGATAATGGTTTGTCCACTCTCCAATTACAAACAACGCTGCACCTAGGATGGTTTCATTTTTGGATAACTGCATAGACGGAACGAGAGAACACAGATAGGTGGTAATAAAAGCAAAAACCATATAACCAAAAGCAATCACTAAGGCATCGCGAAGCATCATCACACCAGAATATTTGTGCACAAAAAGTACTTCCTAGAGCCGATACACAAACGTGAATATTCTCCCAAAATACGCAAAAAGACTTACATAGATCCGTTTGGTATAATGAAATACAAAGAGCAATGCTACAAGCAACACATTTTTTGGTGGTACTTGTATCATTATAGTCATCCAAAGCAAGATGGTTATGGATACAAGTAACGCAGGACTGTAAGTTAAGAGCATTCCTTGTCGTGATGGAAGCTATTATCGCAGTGAGAGGTTGGCCCTGGCTTACTGATTTCTTACATTTGCTCTTGTTTTTGTCTGTGTGGCAAATTTGGAATATCCCAGCCTTGTTTTTGGATTGCATTCACGAGCTGCTAATACACAACATGCTAGTAATGTTGTTGTACATAAAATCAAATTCCAAGTAGTTGATTCAGGTGTATACATGAGGTCCAGTTTAGAAAGAAGAAGAAGAAGAAGAAGAAACTTTATTTTATGTGGCTCTTTATTTAGAGCGCGCTTCTTCAATGTCTCTATCAATGGTATCTGGATTTTTCTAAACAATGAATTTTCTATGTGCTACTGAGAAAAACTTACAGCACGGGATAGATCAAGCGGTTAACCATTGGTTGCGAATCTAGATGAACGGAATCTTTTGCATATGCAGGATCACGTCAAAGTGATGTTTCATTATGTATTGATGCAATACTGAGGTAATCCATCTTTCTGTTACATTGATAAAAACATAGCTGTGCCTGATTCTACGTGAACGAAGGGGCCATATGACCCAACTTCTTCTTCAATACTCACAAATAACAAGAAACGAAACGCTTAAAACGTCAAATTTTTATTCGGCATGAGTTTTTGGGATATCGTGTCGATGATCTGTATATTTAAGCTTTTTATTGTTTTTACCATTTCTCGTCAGAACTTAATTAGAAATTTGATAAAGAATGGATGGCCCTGTTCTTGACTTTATACACGGTGCTGTAACTGCATGCTGCGCCTCCGCGTTACAATGAAAAAAATGTTTCCATGTAGGTGAAATAGATTCTCACCCATCACCTGCAGAATTAGACAGTTCATTCTTTTATAGTATCATGTGTTTCTGTTCCTACAACACTTTGGTGTCACAAACTCCGTACTTTCACTTGCAGTACTTCTTAGGTATCAGCTTTCTTTTTTCCTAAATATCTCTTGCACTACATATGGCACGTTTCTGTCAATCATCGAATATTAATCCTCGTAAGATACAATACAGTCTTACACTAATACATGTTGTATTCTCTTTTGAAGCAGACAACTCATCCTATTCAGGTACCGTGCAAAGAGCACTGGAACATGCCCATGTCTTCCGTTAAAAAGTGGTTCCCTTGTGAGGTAAAAGAAGTATTTGAAGACTAAGTTGAAATTTTTTCCTTCCTCTAAGCACTTGAAGTTATTTTTGTTTTGTGGGAAGATGTTAATTTGTACAGGTTGATATATACACGGGAGCGGGCAAGAGACATGCAATGTGGCCAAATGAAAAGAGAACTAGTATCAGTCATGCAATCAACTTGCTCTTGCATGAGATACTGCTACTGCGATTCTATTTTGTTCATTCCGATGCTGTGTAATCAAACACTTGAGAACACAGGATCCGATCATCCAGTGTGACAGTCATATCTCTGTACCTTATCCTGATTGTTGTTATACCCACAAACTGTCAATCTTATCGCTGTAACAAGGCTATACTATAACAAGAATTCCGGTGGGCAACGGCTATAGCTTAACTGCACTGCATCACGGAACTGCACCTTTCCGCATAAAGCTACTAGTATTCATTGGTCATGGCGCTGATAGACTCTACGGAAAGATCAAGTCTACCTAATCAATCCTTCACATCGGTTATTTGTGATGGGTACATGGACACAAGATGATCTGCGAAGCATGCTTTTTTTTTTTTTGCAAGGTTTCGCCACATTTTTTCAACAAAACTTTTACCCACACGAAGGAGGGCCACCTTAACGCTATGCTCCCTCTACACCATCTTAAATGTGAGAATTTCTATGAAATACCCTTATGAATCACAGACACATTGGTTGTGCCAATTTGTACACTGGCATGGCGATTACTTTTTTTTTTCTATCAAGATGCCGAATGCAATGATGAAATACAGCTGATAATAGTAAATGATAATAATACATAGTAATAAGTACACGTTGCACCTTATTCAAGGTGCTCTTCTTGGGCGGCGCGATGGTCGGTTGACTCTTTACGTTGGAACAGTTCTTTGATACCATCATAGCCACGGAGTAATTGGTAAAGTATGATTGCGGTATAGGTTGGAAGACCTATGCCTATAGATGGATAAAGTTGAGTATGAGCAGTGGATCGTCCTTCCTTACCATCCAATTGGAAATTTCCCCATTTTAAGGTTGTCTGCATGGCTGCACCTAAAACAACTAACACAACATCCGAAAGTCTCAGTCATATGAAAAGGTTCGGAGGAGTGATAAGCTTACCTGGAATGCCTGCTACCAGAAGATTACGTGAGTCCTTGAAATCGACCTTGTTTTCCACCCAGATTCTGGCTCCCGAGACAGTGATAAGACCAAACAAAATGATGGAAAGACCACCAAAGACGCCATTGGGAATGGTATGAATAGCAGCGCCGAATTTTTGGATAAAGCCCAAGATAATAGCAATCACAGCCGCCACCAAGAAAATTAAAGAGGAAAAGATTTGCGTGACAGACATGACACCGATGTTTTCGGAATACGTTGTTGTACCTGGTCCACCTGCAGAGGCAGACACGATCGTGGCAATTGCATCACCCAAGATGGCACGGCCAAAGTAACTGGGAAAAATGAATTCCGTTAAAACCCTGGTTTCTCCGATAGGTCGAAACTTACGGATCCAAAGAAGTTTCTGCCATAGCACTCACTGCCTTGATATGACCCAAGTTCTCAGCAATAAGAACAACACAGACTGGAACAATGATACTGATTGCATTGCCTTCAAAGACGGGTGTCGTGAATTTGGGAGGCGCAAACCATTTGGCGTCATAAACCTCGGTGTAGTCAATAGCAGGACCTTTTCCTGTTTCACCACAACCAAAGGCGATGAGATAGCCAATGACCATGCCAACCAAGATGGGAATACGTCGAAACGCACCAGGTGCATAAATACTGGTAAGAGAAATGACCATGACGGTAGTAAACGCCATCCAGCCATCAAATGATGTTTTTGTTGCACTCTGGAATGCTGAGGTAGACAGATGGATACCAATGGTCATAACCACCGAGCCTGTCACCACTAAATCACCCGAAGAAAAACGCGTTATTCTATACGATGCATTGTATACTCATGGTGAATAAGGATGTACCTGGTGGCATGACAAATTCGATCCATTCATATCCTGCAAACAGAACAACCAAGGCAATGGCTCCATACACGATACCACAAATCAAGATACCTCCTGCAGCAACGGCAACATTGGGATTGGGCCCTGATGTAGGAGTATAGGTGTATCCTGTGGCAGATGCAACTACACCAATAAATCCAAACGAAGAGCCGACGTAGGATGGCACTGTGATAAAAAAAAAGTTGGACTACCCTGTTGACGGGAAACGGCGTCTTATTTCTCTCTCACCTCGACCACCAGTAACAATATAGAAGATAATGGTACCAATACCCGAGAAGAACAGAGCAGCTGTTTGGTAGGAGTAGATCAGATGCACTGAACCATTGTGTACGCACGCTCATTTCACTTTTTCCTTATTCCTCTTTTTCCTTATTCCTCTTTGTGCGTGCATGATTTACTAAAAAGGGTCACTTACTGTTTGTATCAAGACCCATCATCAGAGGAGCTGTCATAAAACTCAGCTGTCATTTCTCATAGCAATTCTCCATTGATCTTACCAATCACGGTAGATCCAAACATCGCCAAGACATGCTGAATGCCCATCAATAAACATTGGAACAGAGGAGGTCGTTCATCAATGTAAATCACGCCTAATGATACCAACGAAGATGGAAGCCATATGTTATCATTCAATGCATGAAAAAAAAATTTTTTTTTGTGTACCGGAATGCTTCACCCGGTACTTCGGAAAGTAGCTAAAGAACGTATGTTTTGAAAATAGTTTATGTCCCGTAGCCAATTCGGGTTCTTTATAATCGTCATTTAATTCGTTGGAGGGTGAAAGGTAGATCTTCTTCTCCATCTCGAGATCTTGTCGTTATGACAAGAAAAAGAGAAGAAGAAAAAAGATAATGAAAAATTTTCGCGGCTCCTTATCGGTTAATTGAAACACCGCCACAGTTAGCTGGGCGGACGCTCAAATGATTTGAAAAACTTTTTTTTCATGGTTGCACAGTCAGTGTTTCCCCACTCCAGAAACCTAATTCCAACCGCGTCTCACGTGTCATCAGCACCAACAGAGAGCTCTCACTTTTCTTAAAACAACAATAATGAAAACAATAGAAGTAATGCAAATGATTAGTATGTCATAGATATAAAAATACAAGTATAGATAGATATTTTCTTAAAAAAGAAAAAAAGTGTGGCCTGATACGAATGACTGACTTTTCTATGTTACGCCCACGTAGCGCCCAGCGTTAAATGGGTATTCATTTTATATGAAACAATTTAAAAGGATTTTCTTCTCCCTCCCAGCTAGATCTAAAATATGTACATGACTAAATGTCTCTGATAATGTTTACTTGCTCAAATGAATAAGCCTGCTGAGTGGCAGGGGCCAGCCCCGCACCATGCCCTGGCGGTGGGGCAGGCGAAAAAAAAACTTTTTTTTCTGTTTTGGGAAACTCGATGTTAGTGGCCTTTAAAGGATTTGACTGGTCTTGTTGAAAGTGGTCATATGAAATGATAACAATCAAACGTCGACTGGTAACGACATGGCGCTGCTACAGTTACCATGGCCAAAGTAAGCGGCTACACTGTCCATGTTTTCCCCACGCTGATGGTCAAGGCTCTTGATGCGACAAGTTGATCATACCTAAAAAGCTAAATATAAGAGTTGGCCCAAGTAGAGTGCATGTAAAATGGTGAGCGTACCTTCTATATGATGCACTACTTCATATTCATCGATACTAACGACCCTTGGCGCACATCCTTCTTGAGCACTGCTCGACATCGGTCAGCCGAGACCTAACCCCTTTTCCCACGCATGCCGGTTTGAGATTTAGCATCTCCAAATGCAACTAAAGAAAGCTTCATTATTGATGCTGACGGCAGTGCTGTCGTTTCTAAGGCATATTTCGTTAACTGACCCTGAATATGTATATCTATGTCAATGCCTTACCCTTTCCTTGTTCGTCAAGATTTGGACGTTCGATTGTGTTTTCTTTGCTTGGTTGTAAGCCTGAAACGGTTGCATTTTTTTCCCGCCATCCAAAAAGACATTGAGTTCTTCGATCATTCCCTGCTGTCAGCAGATTTAGAGTGTGATTTTCTCATGTTAAAGGAAAAAACGGCGATCAATGCGGTAGAAGTGACCATATAGACTTAATCCACATCTTAAGCTGTATGCCGAATGACTATGGAAATAATGAAGCAGGAAAAATCAGTAAAACTGAGCGTAGTGTTTTTCTTTTATTCAATACAAACAACTGATCTTTTATACTAGATTGACTGCTGGTCTACACAACAGGCTGTGCTGATTGTAGAGAAATTGTTCTTCCTTGTACATTGTACTCGCTTTCCTCAATTATTTCTTCTCTGTAGTTGATCGTGAAGCTTTGGAATAGTGATTCTAACAAGTAACAGTTCATGTCAGAAATGGAGTGAAACTTTTGATGTCGCTCTTTCAAAAAAGAAGCTTGCTTGTTTTGGTTAGAGCGGAAGTTTCATGATCGCTTTGTTCGCGATTGGTTGTTTCGGTGCTGAGATCCTGAATAATGGTGATAATACCAGTAATCGTTGCCATTTGCATACGAGAAACTCTTTCGCTTCTTGTGTTGTTACATAAGGAATAATAGCCCTGACTCACAAGAACCACCGCCCTAACCGTTCCCTTTTGCACGATGAAGACTCACGCGACCCAGCTTGGTTCCTCAACCCCCCACCACCTTCAGAAGAGCAAAAACTTCGTCTACAATTGCGCAAGGTCCAAGAGGACCACGACTTCTACAAAAAGCATTTTCCCATCAACAAAAACAACTCGAAACTCTCTGTGCCCGAGTCAACGAACTCGAAAGCAGCCACTCCAAGCGTCCAGCCCTATCATGCCTTACTACCCACTCCGTATTCACCAGGTCGTTCGCCCCCGCTCCCAAACAGCCTTGCTCATCGCTACCATCGTCGACCTCAATGCCATCCGTGACACCCGCGCTGTCCTCCCAGACCCCACTCACGTCTCCCAACGGTGATACTTCTGTTTTATTGCCCAAAGAACTTTCACCAAGATCGCCTGCCCTCCTCCCAGCAGCTCCGCGCGCATCAAAATCCGCCATCAAGAAATCTACACCATCCATCACTGTGCTCACCGCCAGCCAATTTTTTCAAGCGCCAGAAACCTCCTCCTCCTGTTTTCAGTACATCTACATTCTATGTAAAAAAAACAACTGCCACGCCCCAAAATTCGTCATTACCTACGCACCATTGGTACCAATAGTACCCGTATACTTGATCTTGCTTTCCCTGCGGCCACGTCCTCGGCCTCCTCGTTCACGACCAATATTTGCAAGAAATGACCACACTCCATTGTGTTGAAATAAAAAGTTTTTTTTTGTTGTATTTAACATGGGCTAACATATTTAGGAAAAAGGCGAGACATACAGATGCTACGTAAACGTATCAATAAGGCATTTGGGCCATGTAATCGCGTAGTAATAATTTGAAGTCTAAAGAGCATCATATGGATTTTTGTTTGATTAAGGAACTTAATGTTGAGGAATGAACAAAGAAAACAGAATTTGGCGGATGTTTATTATAACACACTAATGTTGTTTAAGCTCACATGATGTGGCGGCTTATGCAGATGCAGTATTGCAGTACTGCAGCATTGCAGCAGCAGTAATCCAACATGATCTCTTAAATTGATCGATTGTTTCTTCCATTCTATATTATGATGATATGGCTCTTGGGCTCTGGTTGTTGCAACACTAAACCCACGCATTCTGAGAAATTGCTGCATTCAGCACAAATTTTATCTGTTAAGGTGATTTATTTGGGCTCACAACGATCGTAACTGTTCTTGCTTACGCAGACGAATCCTATCACTTTACTATAAGATATATTTGATCAAGGTATTAGGAATGATATATAGATCTGGACATCTGCCATGGCAAAACCTGCGTTATGTGAGCGAGCTTGGATCTGTCATACAGCTATAGCCACGTGTCCTGGGGTAATTCCTTTAGTTCGAAGGCAGCCACCAGAGCATCTAGACACACACACAGGGTTAGCTTTAAACTCCTGAAACCTATATATTATTGCTTTGTTAATGCCAGTGACCGGTCGCCTGTTGGCATGTCGCTCTAGCCAGGTCAAGGAGTGGAGAAGGCAACAAAAAAAAAACACCTTTGGGCTACAAAAGGGAAAGAAAAAAAAAACGAAGGCAAAAGGACAGGGGACAATGGAGGTAGAGAGGTGGACAGGTTACGATTTGTCTTACGCAACGAAAATCTTTAAAAAAAAAAAAAAAGGCCTGCTAGTTAACAACAAACACAGTACCTCAACTATCGATCGATGAATGTAAGGATGTGGATGACCTCCGAAGATAACTATCCAGAAAAACTAGTGATGGTCATGGACTGGAAGCATTTGATTTCAGATGATTGCAGCAGCAGCGTGAAAAAACGAAAGCATCATCAACAGTGATCCATCTTTTTTAATCCTCTCGTGAATATCGGTTATCGCGCTGTAGCACGATCGTCAATAAATTGGATGACGTGGTCTTTGTACTTATCGTACTTCATAGCAGAATCACACTATGGCAATCACGGATTAAACTTTCTACACGAGAAACCGGATAAATAACGATCTATCTTCTGGACAAATCATTGTAAAGTTTTATTTGTAAGAACATCGCCACTAGTATAAATGCTACAATCAAAACAATAATAAAGGAGTATCTAAGAGGCTCAACGTATTCTCGTTCTTATCAATTGGTTTTTAGCCTTTTAACAACCCAAATTCCACAGTACTCTTGATCTAGCGAAGTAGGCTCTTGGCTCTTGTTTCTTTTGATCGCCCTTAGATGAAAGGGTCTTCATAATATTCTTTTGCTAGTTTTTGGGCGACTCGCTCGTTCATTACCAGTTGTCGCGCAGGTTGGGGCTTCGCTCAGTTTCTTCACTTCCATGAGCCAAATGATCTTATATTTCTGGATATCTGTGCACAGGGTCCTTGGTCCAGTTGCTGGCGACCCGTTTTTAGATTTGGATTGCATTCCGTGCGCTGAAGACGATGTTACAGCTGCAGTTGGTTCTATACTTTAGGTTGATGCTGCAGCTGACAGGCATTCTTGGCGAACGTCCGTGTCGCGTGTAGATGACTCCATACCTTAGTCGCTAGTATTTTCCCTTTGATATTGCTGATAGCCGTTCATAGTGAGGAGGCTTTCCAGGACCCCTTTGTTGTCTTTGGTCATATCAACGTTAGTAGCATAGATCCCTTCTTTATCGTATACGTTTCCATCACCCACCTAAAAAAAGAAAGCGATTTACTGCTTTCTCATCCAGAGCGACTTGAATCTCATCAACGGGGCGACTTGAAATTTGTTAGCAGACATTAATGACGTTATCGACTCTTAGTTGAAGCGTAACTCTTGGTTTTCTTCGCCACATATAATAAACCAGAAAAGAGGTTATTTTCCACCCTGATGGAATATATCTCATTATCGGTCGTTTTCCGAAAACTGTCACCACTGATTGTTAATTGATGCTGCAGATTGTAGCCTGATGGGTTATGTAGTTAATGCTTATGATATCCTCCAGGAAGACAAAGAGAAGCGCAAGTACAGTGAGACTGTAACCTGGATTATTGACAAAGAAGAAGAAAGTGAAATAGTACTAGCTATTTTTTATTTTCCCGAAAATAGTATGCACACTTCCAGAACTTTATTTTCTGATGTTTGCAAGTTTGGAGAAACTTTGTGATTCAAAAAAAAAAAAAAAGAAGACAGAACGTAACAGCAGGTTTTCATAAGCATTGTAACCTGAAACCACACGTGATATAGGATAAATATGCAAGACAGTCTGATTTATTAACCTTTTTTTCCAAAAGCTTTTTCTTTTTGCTTTTTAAAAGGTAATCGCAAGCAACACCTTCTTTTCTTTTGGCATTCAAACAAGCCTATTATATTAAGCATGAATAACCTTGGGTCAGAGAAAAACATCTGACCTCATTCTGCTCGTGGTATGCAAAGCAGTTGGTGATTATACAAGGGCAGAGTTGATGGCGTGCTTGTCTGCCAGACCAAACCATTTGAATACCTCTGTATCGTTTGGTGCATCGGTTGACTTGCAATCACAGGTTTTAACAAGATATTGCTTTTTAAGAGAGTTTGCACATGTTATGTTTATGCTATGAATGTTAAAACACTGAAGTGATTGCGTCAATTAAATGTTTTGAACATAGCTACTTTGCAACGGCTGTTTCACTTGATACATTCTCAAATTGATATTTGAGAAATCGTACTTTATCTTGGATTGTGTAGGTTATTTAGTTTCGAATCAGAGTCGTTTCTCTCATGTAAGTATCGGACTCTTCTGGCTTATGTGTTCCAGTAGACGCATGGCTGTGAGAGAGAACTCATGGTTTGAAAAGTATTCACTTCCTCCTCATCAATATACTCCATAGGCACAGGACAGTCATACTCAATAATAGCATGACCTTATCATCTTCTTAGAAAAAATGATTGCTCGTTTCCAACAATAATGTGTACGGATGAAGAAAAGCGTGGGTATCTTAAAAAAAAAAAGAGCTGACGGATATATATATATATATAAGTTTTTTTGGGGGCATTCGATATCGGATTTGTCATTGCACGCGAAGATTTTTAGGTAATTACGACTTCTATTTTTGTTTGCCTTTGGGAAAGATGCTACTAGTTGCACCATTTAATTTTAACTACTTTAATGAGAGAGTGAGAAACCACCAAATGTTTCAATTGGTGGAATACAGTTTTGTGGGCTCGGCAATAAATAATCATCGAAAAGGTGCACAAATCGTATGATTTCTGACCATCGTAGATAAACTTCGATCTACTTCCTTTGAGCCATCATCATCAGTGGCAGAAGATTGACTTTTTATCATTGGGCAGCACAGGTGCATTCTTGGCAATGGCGTATTACAAGTACTTTTCCAAAACAACCTACATTATATAGCAAAGGCCTTTGCCTCATATCCATTGTGGCGCATTCCGTCTTAAACATCGATTCCAAAATCCGCGAAACGCGTTTTCTTTCATATGACCGACCACGCGGAAACAAGCGAAACGTGCCGATTTGCGTTACCTTGATCCACGATCAGCAGCGATTAGGTAGACTTCACAGGAAAGTAAAAATAATAATGCTAATAGTAAAAAAGAAAAAAAGAAAAGAAAAGAAAAAAGATGCCCTGACGATAGCCTTCGATCTCATTGTATGGAACGAAGCCTGCTGTAGTGGTACTGAATCCAATGGTCATGTGTTAAATATTTTCTTCCAAAATCTTTATCCATCCACTATAAAGTTATAACTTTCGATTGAAACTATGCTAGTCCGGTCCAACTAGATACAAATTGAAATAATGAAATGCTCATTAAAAGTTTCTTTTCATGATTGCCGAAGAGTACATTTTCCCTTGGAAAGGATTCTGAAACGTTTTTGAAGTAAACGTTCTCTTGTGTCAATTATTGTGAATGAAACGTATTTATTCAGCCCTCTGGAAGTTCATTCGGACAAGCTCAATGTCTTTTTTTTTGTACGGCTGACATGGGTCCATGATGCTTCAAGCAACAGCGATAATGTCGGTGGTCCAAATCCAACAAATGTCTGTACAACAATCTGATTGTAACGTTGGATATAGGCCAGTCCAACTAACTTTTCTTGGTCAGCAAACTTACGATAGGTCTGATTTAAAGCACAGCTTTGGTAACGTTGTTGGGCTCATCTGTCAATGTACTACAGTTGCATCAGCTATATTCCGATAATGCCGCGTGGATCATATTGTTAAAGATCGATAAAAGTTTTCTGAGATTTTTTTATAGTACATTATAGTTGGTGGGAAGAACATTTATAAAAATTGTGTTTCAATTCGTTTTTTGATAAAGAGATAAAGAAAGTTTGACCCTGTCTGATCTTTTAATCATATGAGGATGGTCATCTCAATTTTGATTGGATGATTACTTTCGTACTTTCAAATTTTTCTATGTACTATCAGCAGTTTTCTCAACTTCAGATAAAATCCTATTTCTTCATTAGACAATGTTCGCTCTTATAATTAAATAGGAGAGCAAGTTGCATAATGCTATTGTTTTTCATCTTTTTCTTTTATGCGTTAAAAATGAGATGATGAATAAACCGACAAACGACACTGGTATGTGCAACATATCAATGAGGTACCGGGGTTTGTTGAAGCTGGGTATTTTTCAATCAGTTGTTCGTTCCACTTCCCGTACTTATCCGAACTGAAAAGATAAACTATAAACGGCCCAATAAGGGTCACAGATGGAACAAATGTAATTGATTGGATGTATCCATCATCTTTCCCGATAAAGGCAAATCTGAAGTACCCCCAAACTTTAGCTGGTATGCCAACCTTCTTTTGTCGGAAGATAGATTTTCACGGGCCAAGTTTGTGTTCCGATGTGATAAGATAACGGAAAGACAAATAGATGCCAAAAAGCTAGTCATACCCACACACGCCCGAAAACATATTTTCTTTTTTTCCATCCATGTTCTTACTCTACACACAACATA
The DNA here is from genome assembly GCA_000697495.1 of Saksenaea oblongispora B3353. Classification (NCBI taxonomy): domain Eukaryota; kingdom Fungi; phylum Mucoromycota; class Mucoromycetes; order Mucorales; family Saksenaeaceae; genus Saksenaea; species Saksenaea oblongispora. The sequence goes on from JNEV01001660.1 coordinate 86,593, forward strand.
ACATAAGAACCAAGAAGGAATAAGATACAAAATTAAACTAGTCCAAAATGATCTTCTTGTTTCGAATCAATATATAAAAAGAGAACGGGGTTAGAAAGATGCATTAAACATGGTATATACTATGCGAAAAAGATCACATGTGACCCAAAGATCAAAGTGTCATCGTATCACTATTCATTGGTCCTTACCAAAAGATAAGAAAAAAAAAGTCATCATTTTCCCTGTCTATATTTTTTTTTACTCCACGTATAAAGACAACGCCATCGTTTATCCTTTTGTTTTGAAGCCTTTTTCTTTTTCTTCTTGTTTCTACTATTTACTACTATCCCCACTCTCTTATACATAAGTTAAAAAAGGCAATTTTTTGTACATAATGTCTGCTATTGAAAACAAATCATGGGCAAGCGCTATTCCTGTTGCCCAGGGTCTCTACAATCCCGAATTCGAAAAAGATGCTTGTGGTGTCGGATTTATGGTCCATGTCAAGGGCCAACGTTCACACAAGATTCTTTCCGATGCGAACAATATTCTCTGCAACATGACTCACCGTGGCGCTAGCGGTGCCGATATTCGTGATGGTGATGGCGCAGGCGTCATGACTGGTATCCCTCATCAATTTTTTGTCAACGAAACCTCGCGTGAACTGGGGATCACCTTACCCTCCGAAGGCCAGTATGCCGTCGGTAACCTGTTTATGAAAGGCGATGTCGACAGTCTTCGAGAAAGCAAAAAAGTCTTCGAAGATCTTGCAACGGCATTGCACCTAAAGGTCCTCGGTTGGCGTTCTGTTCCTCATGATTCAACCATCATTGGCCCCGCCGCTAAATCAAAGGAGCCTGCGATCGAACAGCCTTTCGTCGTCTTAGACTCGGATACCTTCGATGAAGCCTACTTCGAACGCCAGCTTTACGTTCTGCGCAAGCATGCAACTCATACGCTTACCATGAAGAAATGGTTCTATGTTTGCTCTCTGTCCAACAAAAATATCGTTTACAAAGGTCAGCTTACTCCCCGACAAGTCTACCAGTACTTCCACGATCTGAACAACGTTCAGTACACAACTCACTTTGCCCTGGTTCACTCGCGTTTCTCTACCAACACCTTCCCCTCTTGGGATCGTGCCCAACCAATGCGTTGGTGTGCCCATAATGGTAAGTCTGGCTTTTGTGCAACATGACAATCAATCTAACCACTAACATGTGAAAATACAAACCTTAGGCGAAATTAATACCCTCCGAGGTAACAAAAATTGGATGCGTTCTCGTGAAGGCGTGATGACGTCTGACAAGTTTGGCGATGAACTTGAGCTACTTTATCCTATCATTGAAGAAGGTGGTTCCGATTCGGCTGCATTCGATAACGTCCTGGAACTCTTGGTCATCAACGGTGTCTTGACCCTTCCCGAAGCCGTGATGATGATGATTCCAGAGGCCTGGCAGAACAACGACGCCATGGCTCCTGAGATGAAGGCCTTCTACCAATGGGCTGCCTCGCTGATGGAGCCATGGGATGGTCCTGCTCTTTTCACTTTCTCCGATGGTCGCTACTGTGGTGCTTCGCTTGATCGCAATGGTCTGCGTCCCTGCCGTTTCTATGTTACGTCTGATGATATCATGATCTGCGCCTCTGAGGTCGGCACCGTCTTTGTTGATCCCGAGACCATTGTCCAAAAGGGACGTCTGCAGCCCGGTCGTATGCTTTTGGTCGATACTGTCGAGGGTGTTATTGTCGACGACAAGCAGCTCAAGCGACAGACAGCAGCCAAGTTCAAGTTTGGCGAATGGCTCAAGAACCAGAAGATCATTCTCAACGATATCGTTCAGAAATCCCGTGCTGTCGCTCCCTTCGAGGCCCAGTTGGATGAAACAACCGTTCATACCGATCCACGTCTCAAGGCTTTTGGATACACACTTGAGCAGCTCAACCTTATCATGATCCCCATGTCCTCCACCGGCAAGGAAGCCCTCGGATCCATGGGTAACGACGCTGCCTTGGCTTGTCTGGCTGAGCAGCCCCGCTTGATCTATGAATACTTCCGTGAACTCTTTGCCCAGGTCACCAATCCACCCATCGACCCTATCCGTGAAGAAATCGTCATGTCGCTGGAGTGCTACGTTGGTCCCGAAGGCAACATCCTGGAGATTGATGAGAAGCAGTGCCACAAGCTCACTTTGCCCTCGCCCATTCTCTCCATGGAAGAGTTTGCAGCCGTCAAGAACATGTCTCAGTTCTATCCCGAATGGAAGGTCGCTACCATTGACATTACCTTCGCCAAGACCGACGGCGTGCAAGGTTACGTAGATGCATTGGAACGTACCTGCAAGGATGTCTCGAATGCCATCGACAACGGCTACAAAGCCATTGTCCTGTCTGATCGCGCCGTCTCGGCAGACCGTGTTGCCATTTCCTCGCTTATCGCTGTGGGTGGCGTTCATCACCATCTGGTCCGCAACAAGCAGCGCAGCCGCATCGCCTTGATGGTTGAAACGGCCGAAGCCAGAGAAGTCCATCATTTCTGTGTCTTGCTTGGCTACGGTGCCGACGCCATTTGCCCCTACCTTGCCATGGAGGCCATGATCAAGCTTCACCGTGAAGGTGCCGTGCATGAAGGACTGACCCCGGAAAAGCTTATCTACAACTTCAAGAAGGGTATCGACAACGGTATTCTCAAGGTCATGTCGAAGATGGGTATCTCCACACTCGCCTCGTATAAGGGTGCTCAGATCTTTGAGGCCTTGGGTATCGACGATTCTGTTATCTCTCGCTGCTTTGCTGGCACCGCCTCGCGTATCAAGGGTGTGACCTTTGACCTCTTTGCGCACGATGCATTGACCCTGCACGAGAGTGGCTACCCTTCGCGAAACACTGTTCAGCCTGTGGCCCTGCCCGAATCTGGTGAGTACCACTGGCGTGATGGTGGTGAGCCCCACATTGCGGATCCCACGGGTATTGCCAACCTCCAGGACGCCGTCCGTCAAAAGAACCAGACTTCCTACGATGCCTATGCACGCAACGCCTATGAAGCCATCAAGAAGTGTACGTTGCGTGGTATGCTGGAGTTTGACTACGAAAAGGCCAAGCCGATTCCCATCGAGCAGGTTGAATCCTGGAGCGACATCGTCAAGCGCTTTGTCACGGGTGCCATGTCCTACGGTTCCATTTCGATGGAGGCCCACTCTTCGCTCGCCATTGCCATGAACAAGCTTGGTGGCAAGTCTAACACCGGTGAGGGTGGTGAGAAGCCTGAGCGTTCCGTTGTCCGTGAGAATGGTGACAACTTGCGATCCGCCATCAAACAGGTCGCCTCCGGTCGTTTTGGCGTCACATCCTTCTACCTTGCCGACTCGGATGAACTCCAGATCAAGATGGCTCAGGGTGCTAAGCCAGGTGAAGGTGGTGAATTGGCTGGTGGTAAGGTTTCGGAGGAAATCGCTAGTACGCGTAAGACCACACCGGGTATTGGTCTGATCTCGCCCCCACCTCACCACGACATTTACTCGATTGAAGATCTCAAGCAGTTGATCTACGATCTCAAGTGTGCAAGCCCCCGCTCTCGTGTCTCCGTCAAGCTGGTGTCTGAAGTGGGTGTTGGTATTGTCGCCAGTGGTGTAGCCAAGGCACGCGCAGATCACATCTTGATCTCTGGTCACGATGGTGGTACCGGTGCTTCTCGCTGGACTGGTATCAAATATGCTGGTTTGCCTTGGGAATTGGGTCTTGCCGAAACACACCAAACCCTGGTTCTCAACGATTTGCGTGGTCGTGTGGTTGTTCAGACGGATGGTCAGATTAAGACCGGTCGTGACATTGCTATTGCTTGTCTGCTTGGTGCCGAAGAATGGGGTTTCGCCACAACACCACTGATTGCTTTGGGTTGTACGATGATGCGAAAGTGCCACTTGGTAAGAAAAAAAAATGTTTCTTTCTGTTTCGCTAACCGCGCCGTAGAACACGTGCCCTGTGGGTATTGCTACGCAAGATCCTGAACTTCGCAAGAAGTTTGAAGGTTCTCCTGAACACGTTATCAACTTCTTCTTTTATTTGGCCGAAGAGCTTCGTGGGTACATGGCCAAGTTGGGTTTCCGCACCATCAACGACATGGTGGGTCGTGCCGAATTCCTCAAGGTGAACGACGCCCTCCGAACCTACAAGACAGCCAACTTGGATCTCTCACCCATCCTGACGCCTGCCGCTTCGCTTCGTCCTGGTGTGGCTGGCCACTGCGTGAGCAAGCAGAAGCACAACCTTCACATTCGTCTTGACAACTACTTGATTGAGGAAGCCGAACCAGCGCTGAACAACAAGGAGCGTGTGACCATCGATACCCCTGTCGTCAACACCGACCGTGCCCTCGGTACCACGCTGTCCTATCAGGTATCAAAGCGCCACGGCGAGAAAGGTCTTCCCGAGGATACCATCAATGTCAAGCTGACCGGTTCAGCTGGTCAATCCTTGGGTGCCTTCCTGGCTCCTGGTATCTTCTTTGAGTTGGAAGGTGATGCCAACGACTACGTCGGCAAGGGTCTCTCTGGTGGTAAGATCGCTATTTACCCTCCCAAGAACTCTGCATTCAAGTCCGAGGAGAACGTGATTGTTGGTAATGTCTGTTTGTATGGTGCCACCAGCGGTAAGGCCTTCTTCCGTGGTATTGCTGCAGAGCGTTTCTGTGTCCGTAACTCTGGTGCATCGGCTGTGTGTGAGGGTGTGGGTGACCACGGTTGTGAGTACATGACAGGTGGACGCGTGGTTATTCTCGGTAGCACCGGAAGAAACTTCGCCGCAGGTATGTCCGGTGGTATTACCTACGTACTCGATCTCCACGGTACCTTCAAGGCCAACGTCAACATGGAAATGGTTGAGCTGGAGACAGTGAACGATGACGAACGTATTGCTGAACTGCGTGATCTGATCGAAGACCATCGCCATTACACCGGCTCGGAAATTGCTGACCGCGTTCTCAAGAACTTCAACGAGTACTTGCCTAAGTTCGTGATGGTCATGCCTACCGAGTACCGCGAGCTGTTGATGAAGCAACGTGCCGCTGCTGCCGTTCAACCCATGGAAGAGGTCAAGGAAGCACAGCCTTGCAAGCGAAAGGCCTCCGAGCCCGCCCTCGAGGATCTGGAAGACAGCGTCATGGATGAGGACACCATTCTGAAACGCCGTGCCAAACTCGACAAGGTCAAGGGTTTCATGAAGTACAAGCGTCGCAACGAACCCTACCGCAATGCCAAGAAGCGTGGCGGAGACTGGGAAGAAATCAACAACCGTCTTTCGCGCCCTCAGCTCCACGAGCAAGCCGCCCGCTGCATGGACTGTGGTGTCCCCTTCTGTCAGTCCGAAACGGGTTGTCCCATTGGTAACATCATTCCCAAGTGGAACGAGTTGGTCTACAAGGACAACTGGAAGGACGCATTGGATCGTCTTATGATGACAAACAACTTCCCTGAGTTCACTGGTAAGTTTTATACATGGTTATCCAAAAAGAGTGCTTTGCTAACATCGACACCATAGGCCGTGTTTGCCCTGCTCCTTGCGAAGGTGCTTGTGTTCTTGGTATCTCTGAGGTAAAGGATTTTCTTTAAAACACCTCGACATGTAAACTTACCCCATTTTGATTTAGCCTCCTGTGGCCATTAAGAGCATCGAATGCGCTGTCATTGACCGTGGTTTCGAAGAAGGCTGGATTGTTCCTCGTCCTCCTATCCAGCGCACGGGCAAGAAGGTGGCTGTTATTGGTTCCGGCCCTGCCGGTCTGGCCGCTGCCGACCAGTTGAACAAGGCTGGCCATACTGTCACCGTCTATGATCGCAATGATCGCATGGGTGGTCTGTTGATGTACGGTATCCCTAACATGAAGTTGGACAAGAAGGTGGTTCAGCGTCGTCTCGACCTCCTTGCAGCTGAAGGCATTACCTTTGTTCCCAAGACACACGTTGGTGGTGGCAGCGACAACGCGACCTTCTCCGTCAGCACGCCTGACACACAAGTCATCGATGTCAACACCCTCCGAGCGAACAACGATGCCTTGATTGTTGCCACTGGTGCCACCTGGCCCCGTAACCTTGAAATTCCCGGACGCGATCTTGCGGGTATCCACTATGCCATGGAGTTCCTCCACGGTAACACCAAGAGCTTGCTCGATCATCAATTGACGAAGGACGACTATTTGAGCGCCAAGGGCAAGCATGTGGTTGTCATTGGTGGTGGTGACACCGGTAACGATTGTATCGGTACTTCCGTCCGTCATGGATGCAAGTCCGTTGTCAATTTCGAACTGCTTCCCCAACCCCCTGCAACGCGTGGCAAGGACAACCCATGGCCTCAGTTCCCCCGTGTCTTCAAGGTCGACTATGGACACGCCGAAGTCCAGGCTCACTTTGGAAAGGACCCCCGTGAGTACTGTGTTCTCTCCAAGGAATTCATTTCCGATGGCGCTGGTAACGTCAAGGGCATCAAGACCGTGCGCGTGGAATGGACCAAGGATGACAGTGGTCGCTGGTCGATGAAGGAAATCCCAGGCTCTGAACAAGTGTTCGAGGCTGACTTGATCTTACTTTCAATGGGTTTCTTAGGTCCCGAAGAGGCTGTCATCAAACAACTATCCCTCAAGCAAGATGTCCGAAAGAACATTGAAACACCCAAGGGCAAGTACAGCACCTCCACCGAAGGTGTGTTCGCTGCCGGTGATTGCCGTCGTGGTCAGTCTTTGATCGTCTGGGGTATCAACGAGGGCCGACAATGTGCACGTGAAGTCGACCACTTCTTGATGGGCAACACTTACCTGCCAGTAGCTGGTGGTATCAACCAGCGCTCTGTGAAATCCAATACACTTATCAGCGCCCGTGCCTAAAAAATAATAGCATTGTAAAGAAAAACAAATGTAAACTCTTTGTACAGTTGAGAACATGACTTAGAATAAATAAATTGGTATCTTCATACTGCTTATCGAAACAAATATTAGCGTCCATGAAGGGTCAGCGATTGCCTGCCAACAAAATAGGAAATCATTTGTGGTTCCTCACCAATTGTATTGATTATTCTAGGAAAACAATTCATTGGATACGTCAAAGAGAGAGAGAGAGAAGCACGGTGCTATAGATAAAATGCAGGTGCTGATCTAACAAGATGTAGGTTGATCCAAGACATGGGAAATATTTATTGGCGTAGTATTCAATTTTTTTGTGTTGTACTTATATGCTAAATCCAATGCGAAATCTGTCTTTATCTGTGCCATCTACATGCCGCACGCCATATTAACTGTGTTATAGGGATATGATAGTGATATCAATAATAATAAACATCTTTGATTCAGTCTCAAAGGATTTTACCTTGTCTGATTTATCTCACTAAGGTATTTATATGGGATCTCCGTGTACGTATGTGTTGTTATTAATGTGTTATCCCTTAATAAATACAGTGTTGATATTATGCATGTGATGTATGGTCTGATCGCCTATATACTGTAAGCAGGGAAGATCTACATTGTACAGAAAATACGATTGATCCATAAGCCCTTATATGGAGCTATAGTGAAGATCCGTTTATAACGGTGCATGACAACTATTAGCTATACGACATTAACCACCCATGTAGCGCTGCCACTGGCGCTTACCTTTTCGATCTCTTCCAGCTGTCGATCAAGCTTTTTATTTATAGTGTACCAATTGCTGCTGGATTTATGCCCGACTACAAGCCAGCTCCAAGTGTCTTCGCTAAACAATGTGCGCTGAGAGCTATCTGCTCCAACGTTTTGATTTGTTAAATCCAGGATGCTATTCAGTCCCAAGCTAGAGTTTACATGAGTGATACATGATGCCAAAATATCAACAACAGGACATACTATACAGGGTTCTGTGTCGTTTAGCTAAGATCGAAGAACTTGCCATGGTAGCTGTCTAGCGCAGCACGTTTTATCTTCGTTCCAAGAGAAACGTCATCACCTCTCAGTCCGTCTATTTCATGCAGATGCAGCAAAGCACAGCTGACCAACTTACATAAAATATCTGTAGTTTTACCATACAAAGAAAATAAAAACAATCATTCGATATTAGAATGGCCATCAAGCACGTTACCTCTGTGCAAAGAAGAGCCTTGAGAGAGGAGCATCTGAACAGTAGTACGGTAGATTTGAAAGGTAGTCGTGCTGAACTCCTATATGGTAGTAAGAAAAACGGCTGTAAAAGTTAGAAACTTACTTGAAAGTTTGACAGAGAACAAAGGAAAATCTGAGAGTCAACCCATTTCTGTAAAGCAATCTGAGAATTGCTAGGTAGCAATGCCATCAGAAGTATGAAGTTAGCATAAAATAAAAGAGACGTGATATATATGACTAACCAGATAGACGCCAGACGAAGTCTCTGCAAAACTGTACTGAAAGATAGTAAAAAGAAAATGGTGCAGAAAGAATAGACTGACTTAAAAAAAAAAAAAAGAGTAGACTGGACTTAAAAAAAAAAGTGTCAGTAATCATCCTTAATCGAGTTTTGTGGATACTTTTTGCGGATCCGTTTCAATATTGCCTTTTTGGCGCTTGCTATTTGTATTGTTCTAGGTGCTGGCACTTCGTTTTGATGCTTGAGCCGCTTGTTGCTCAGCCTGTTGTTGGACACTAGTTTCATGAATTTCCTCAAGTTTTAATGGTGTCCAAAATTCATAAACGTTCTTGCTTTCGAATATCTAACCAGAAAGATGAATTTCAGACAATACGTGACGAACTCAGAATAAAATACAAGAAAAGCACCTTTCAAGAATTGTAAACACCATTATCTCAACGGAATGTCTCCTTCCGAAACCAAGAGGGCATGAATAGCATCCGCAATCTCCCGCTCGTAGGATTGGTGATCTTTAAAATTGACATGGAGCTTCTTATAAAAATCCACCAGCGAGAAATTGTCACCAAAGTTTTCACGTATGTATTGCTCGATCAAGATCATCGGACTAGTCAAATGAAGAGAAAGCAGGTGCAGGAATTTTGGGATGGGGAGTTTTTTTCATCCCATTTGTGTAACCATTCTCGCCAATGTTTCGTTTGTTATCATTGCTGCGTACGCAAGAAAAAAGCAAATAAAGTTCTCAGATAGGTCTATAAACTAGAAGTGAGACGTTATTAAGTCTGGTTAGTGTGGGTACCACAGAGTACGGAATGTCAGAGCCAATGAGAAACCGTACTGTCTTAAAACACTGAACTCTTTCACACAGCATTTGTCTACATTGCCTCAACAAGGGGAAAGTGAAACAGGAGCCATAAACAGAAGGCGACATAAAGGCTGACATCGATGTTGCTATGAAGAAAGGATTGATAAAGCGCAACTATACACTCTACATAGATCAGAACAAAACGGGGTTATTTGAGAAGAAGTGTCTGGGTGCTTCTGCAGCCGCAAAGCAACTGGGAATCCATCCTCGTAAGGCATAAAGATGGCCCAAACAGTATGGTAGCATTCTTGAGAGAATTAGGAAGACCAGTAGCCCAGTCGACTCTCAATAAGGACGTAAAAATGGTATTCTAGATTACATTGATGAGAATCTGTCAGTCGTTTTCGAACAGGATGGGGCCGGTGAGGCAAGTATTTAGAGAGCTTAAAATATCCCGGAATACTGTACATTTTGTCAGGAAGCATTGTAACCTGTCAATAAAAAAATATAGGTTACAACCTGCAGATAGAAGCAGCGAAGAAAAGATCCAAAAGCGTGTGGATTGGATTCGAATATGGAAAAAAGGAAGACTGACGTGAGTTTCACAAGGAACTACTGTATCTGCCTTTCAGGAATTCAACCTCCACCCTTGTAAACCAATCAAAAGCTGTGATACGTAAGTATCGGCATACAAGAGGTAGTCCAGCCTCGAAAGCTTTCCGCCAATAATCTTAATGGCTGAAGAGATGCATAGCGTGAGCTATATACAACATTCTCAGAAAGGAGTAAAAAGAACAAAGATCATATACTTACAAATTTGACATGAAGCAGTACCATCTCGATGATCCAGCTCAACGGTCGATTTACTTTCCTGGAGGGATGATCCTGGAGAAGAGTTTGATCTATGATATGCTTTGCAACCAAGAAAATTACTATTGATATTTCGAAGAATAAAGAAAATAGAACAAGCGTCCTGTCAATAGTGATGAAAAAAAAAAGTCACCACTTTCTAAAATGTTCCTGGAACTAGTTTATCACACTATCCGTAGCCTGAGAATGATGACATATAGAAAGATAGATAGGAAGTAAGAATCAGTGCAACTGCATATACTGAGTTCTTTGTTTGCCCTTACGAACGAGAAATGCAATAGAGAAATAGGGAGACGGATGGTCCAATGACTCGGATCAAATTGACCCGCACGACACAGGTCGTAGAATGACGTCACACCTACAAAAACGGTGCCATCTAACTGTGGCCAAGCGAAGCTTAGAACACTTCTCAACGACTACAAAATGGATCTCTTTTTTGGAAAAAGATCGAAACCCACTCCAAAAGATGCCATTTACAAATTACGAGAGACTTTGGATACCCTAGAGAAGCGGCAAGCATATCAAGAAAGCAAAGCTGAGCAGCAGTTGAAGATTGCAAAAGCAAATGCTACGAAGAATAAGCGAGGTAATGAAAAATAAGCAGGCATCTACAATATTTTCCTGTCTTTATCTGCATGCCAATATCTCATATGGCTTGTTTTATCATTAGTGGCCATGATGGCGCTCAAGAAGAAGAAGGCGCTTGAAAGTAGTATTGAAAGAATGAATGGAGCACGGCTTACTATCGAAACTCAAATTATGGCGATTGAAAATGCAAATGTTAACTTGGAGACTATGAATGCCATGCGTGCGGGAGCGGAGGCGATGAAGAATATTCATGGATCAATGTATATAGCACCAAACAACTGTGACAGGAGCATCGTTAACGAAATGCTTTTTTATAGGGACGTTAACAAGGTGGACGCTACGATGGATGATATCCGTGAACAGATGGATATTGCAAACGAAATCTCGGAATCGATATCACAGACGATCGGTGACGATCTTGATGAGGTACTTGTGTGAAAGAGTCAAGGTACTGAAGTGGTGGTTGACATGTATACTTTGTAGGATGAGCTTGCTGCTGAACTGGAAGAACTTGAACAAGAGGAACTAGATGCGAAAATGCTCGAGACGCCTTCGCCAGCGTTGTATACTCCCAATGTTCCCACTCATGAACCAGGTAAGAGGAGAAAAAAGGTTTGTGCATCAGAAAAGAGTTAATGCAATTTCGTTGTATCTAGCACGTAAAACGAGAGTGGCAGAGGAAGACGATGATGATGCGGAGATTGAAGCACTGAGAGCTGAGATGGCAACGGCTACATAAATCTGAGAGAGGTTCATTTTGTTATATTTTTTTCTTCGTATTATACATTTTTATTTTCCGTTGTCTTGTTAGCGGTACACCGGATCTGATAAAAGAATTATTTTCTTTTACGAATAAACATTGGGCTGTTTTAAGCAGGCATTTTTGTGGATATTTAGCAGGCCATCGGGAAGAACTCAAACTTATGCCGACCTGAGCTGAGTATCATGGCAATAGGACAGAGACGTTCTATATTGTCTTGCGCATTACCTACCTGTTAATTGCCCTGGTTCTTTCTTAGGTATGGTTAGAAGATTCATTTTATGCAAGTGGTAGAAAATGACCTTTTCTATTTTGGTAGCTCCGGTACACGCGATTAGTCATGACGGTTGACATGGAAGTCATTGACTCAACTGAATACTGCATCCAAAGAGTATTTATTAAGCAGATTATTCCGGACGATGTATGTCTACCGATGTTATAGCAATGTACACATAGTGTATCTTGGTTGAAAAATGAAAAAGGGATGGCATTCCATTTTCGGTTAAATATTCAGCCTTTAGCATTTTGCTGTTGCCGCTTTCCAGAAGTGGTTCATTCTCTTTTCTTATGATTCGCACATTGAATGTGACAAAGGTACATCACCCTGTCCAATTGACATACGATGGGGAAGGTCTTCGTATCGATGGGGACTTCAATGCTCAAAAAAAAGGTTCGTGCTCATAGTATATGTGGCGTTTGCAGTAATGTTTATTTTTCTGCAGTGAAGTCCTCGCGAACCTGCTGCTGCATTCCACTACCTCCACCAAAACGCTCGGACCCAACCCTTCTTCCAATTGCCAATGTCAACCTTCTACATGCATTTTACAATGAACGGACGAAGATGATTCAAATCCATGCGCTTGTTCCTCAACAGCAGGGCGACGAGAACTCGTCGCTTGACTTGTACAAGTTTATGTATTCCATTGAAGACGATCTTCAAAAAGAGGCAGAGGAATTTTGTATTTTTATGATGGATCATGTCTATCACGGTAAAAAGCGTATTCAGTTAACGTTTTCGATTTTTGACATGGCTGGCTTTTTAGGGCTAAAGGCACAGAAACATTTGAAAGTGCTTATCAACCCGTTCGGAGGACAGGGCAAAGCAAGAGAAATTTTTGAAACTGAAGTCCGCCCGGTGTTTGAGAGTGCAAAATGCAAACTCGATATCCAATGTAAAGGGGAGGGGGGGGGAACAGGGATACTCGGATAATGATTATTTACTCCCAATCTGACAGATACCGAACACCCTGGCCACGCAATCCAGGTAGCTAGAAGTCTAGACATTGAAGTCTTTGATGCTATTGTCACCGTAAGCGGTGACGGTGTGATTCATGAAGTGATCAATGGATTCCTGCAAAGACCTGATTCAGTAGACGCCATTCAGAAGGTTCCCCTGGGTGTTATTCCTGGAGGCACAGGAAATGCTTTAAGCATTTGCTTATTAGGAGAGAAATTAGGATTTGATCCCGCCTACACGGCTCTTCAAGTTATCAAAGGTCAGTCCCACTTGACGCGTTCTCGCATACAGGTGTTGAACTGCTTGATATAGGAAAACCAATGAAGCTAGACCTGTGCTCCGTAACATACCCCGATCACCGTTATTTCTCGTTTCTGTCACATAATTATGGCATCACCGCCTATGCTGATCTGGCAACGGAAAATCTACGGTATAGTACTAATCAGTGATGGTCAATCTGAACTCACACTGGACCCTTAGTTGGATGGGTGACGCAAGAACAGTTCTTGGTTTGATGCAAGAGATATTTTCGCGCCATACGTATCCAGTGGAAGTAGCCATTCAGATTGTGGAGTCCAACAAGGATGTGATCAAGTCTAACTATCGTGCTGCTGTTACATCCAAAGCCAATGATTCCTATGGTAACCTGTCAGATGGAATTGTAGACACAAGTCCGCCGCTTACGGAACCTGTTCCTGAGGACTGGACAGTGATTACGGACGACGTTGCCATTTTCCTGACAAGCAAAGTACCATGGCTTGGGCGAGGCATGCTTAGTCATCCATGTGCACTACCTGATGATGGGCTACTTGATTTAATGCTAGTCCGAGGCTCGCCTAGTATTACAAAACAATTGGACGTTTTTGGGAAGGTTGAAAAAGGAAAACATATTGATTCGAAGATCGTAAGTATAGTAGTTGCATCTATTTCAGACACATCATTTAATGTTTTGTAGGTCGAGTATTACAAGATCAAGGCTTTCCGTTTAACACCTAAGGAAATTCCTGGAAGAAAATCCTATGTTGCTATTGATGGTGAGCATGCACCTTTAAAACCATTCCAAGTCGAAGTGCACCCAAGATTAGGCTCTGTCCTTAGTCTAAATCCTACCTATATCGATACTTGTGTTGAATAGATAGAGTTTATGCTAAATCCCTGTAATTTTCATATTCTCTCTCCTTTTTTTAATGATAGTATATATGATTTGCCGATCCATGTCAGAGCAAACAATGCAAGTTCCCTGAGTTTATCAGAGCACTTGCAGCACAATCTCTATGTGGTTTCTGCGGTGACTGTTGAAGACAGCATGTAGGGGTTCCTTTGTCTCCTTATTACAAGGAGAAGGTTGAAGTCACAAATCCCTTGCTGCTTATGCACTTGTGAAAACATCCCTTCTGAGCCTAAATACTTCTACCCAGCTTTTCAGCCGTACCAGGTTAACGGTGGTAGTACGCTCAGTACACACACAGAGATACACACATACACAAAAAAAAAAAAAAAGTCAATGGTAGTACCACCTCTTGCTTCATCCGAGTAGTCAGAAGAAAATCTAATGGCTTGTTTGTTTACATGTACAAGGCAAATATTCCCGATGTTGTTGTTTTTGTGCAAGAAAAAAAAGGCTATATAAGATGCGAGAAAGAAAAAAAATGATTAAGCTCTCTATTTGAATAAACTCCAAACTATTAAACGATACGTCAATGTCATTTCACCCTTCACGTCAGCGGCATTTATCAGAAAGCAGCACTGATTCGATTGAGGTCAAAACACCGGTCCCTCACGATCGATGTTTGCAGTATCCTTTCTTCGGGGAAGTTCCATCCGAGAACGGTGACACAACCAAACTCTCCGAAAATCAAGCACAAACGTATCGACTTGCGATCGAAGCATTACAAAATTTGTTCGCACGGAACCGTTTGGACATAGAAAACTGGAAAAACAAAACGGCAAAAAAAATAACAGAGGTACAGAAAGATGATGGATACCAGCTTTTGAACTAACCTATTTTGCATAGCTCCAGAGAGATCTAGCTAGAGAGACGCGAGAACACCAGATGGTAAGATGATTTTAACGTTGCTCCGTTTTATTTATCCATTTTCCTAGTGGCAACAACAACTTTCAGAAACATGCCTTCTGGCTGAACAGATACACAAACTTTGTGTTTTTTCTGGAAGACAAATGCACAGACCCCGCACTCCCCTCCCTTCCTCTCAGCCATCACTAAGCCGTCTGCAAAGCATATTGCAGGAAACGTTATCTGAAATGATATCGCTTCAAAACTATTTGAATTCACCTCCCAATACAACATATCCGCCGCAGGATTACTTTGTACATCCACGGTAAACGAAATACAACAACAGCAACTGTGTTGCAAACATTTGTTCATGCGCAGTACTTTGTTTAAAAAGACTTAAAATAACATGACAGGTTTGCAGAGATAAACAATTTGCCCGACAACCAACTGCTTACTAGCACTTGTACCCAGGATGCATACATGCATGTCCATAATTTGGGATGTGCACCACAACCTGATCAAGTGCCACAGCCTACGTACAGTTGGATCTCGGAACTGGATCGCTGTGCTATGATTTCAAGGCGTAAAATGGACCCGCTTCTATGTCGATCCTTCCACAGAAACACAGTATTTCTAGAGCAGAAATGAAGAAACAAAAAAAAAAAAATTCACAGCGAAATTCTTCGAAGAGAAACAAAGCCGATTTTATAATTGTTTCTGCAAAGGAATGCGCAGCATGACGATTGGTAAACATAAACCAGCAGAAAGTTGAAGGAGAAACACATTGTATCTCCATTTGTTCGACCATATAAGAATGAAATTATGTTTTTTTCCCAAGTATATCGGAATTAAACATGTCTTTCTCTTAGTAGAAGCGGTGATCTCCTTTGCCCTTCCCCAATCTTTCATATTGCAGCAGTACATTTTGTAGGAGCATGTCAATCATCTGTTTTTGTTTGCTTTCTAGAAATACTGAGCCGTTTAGGCGGTATGCTACGTCCAGTAAATAGGCGTGGATTTCTACAGTTAGAATAATGACACTGCATAAAAAAGGAAACTTAGTAGGTGTTAACGTAAAATAAATATTTCGAGGGAATAAAAAGTGCATTTATCAATAGTGACCAGATATCTTTGGGACCAGATATCTTTGGGACCATACCACTTGTACCACTTTCAGACTTTTCGGATCATACTACATCCAACTGACTCTGTGGTGATTTTTCCCAGCGTCAGGCTATCTTGTCTGCAAATTTCTTAAAAACCATATCCGAGTCGCAGTTAATAGGTTATGCAAGTGCATATACTGTATATCAAACATCCCCTAACCTTGCTTTATCTGAGCCACTTGTTGCTGATGTCCGAATAGAAGGGCTTGATATGCTCTCTAAGAGAATTATCTTCTATATTGGGTCCGGAGTCTTGTGAACCGCAACGCCGGATGATCTCGAATGATCCAGTATTCAGAAAATTGAATCGGGTGTGGTATGGTCTCCAAGAGAAATACAACCTCTCTCACCCGACGTCATTGGTAAAAGCGATTAAAGACCAAACGTCGTAGTGGCACAAATGTCTTTCAGAAAAACAAGCTTCGCTCTTCCGAAACTTGATTACAATGTCAATGTAATGAGATTAAAAATACGATCGTATACCCCAGAGTCAAGTATAAAACTGCCACAACTTTTTTAGAGCTGTAGAGGTATGGGAAACCTTTGATGTCTTGGAGAAAACAGTGGATTTGCTATAATTTTTCTGGGAGATGAATGTACGCTCTGATATCCAGTACTTTGTTCTCACTAAGCATAACGAACGCTCCAGGTGCTAGCTACGCAAATCGTTGGAAGAATAGACTGGCGACACATAAACACATGTCATCAAGGATATTCTGGCCATTACAACATTTTGCCGACTTCCTTTTTTGATCTTTGTGGATACAATAAATTCGAAGCCACAAATCTGGCTTCCACTCACGGTATCCCTCACGAAATACCAAGATGGTATGATGTGCCTAATTTTATGCATACTAAATGCGATGGGGTTTTGCAGAAATTGCTAGCTGTCTATTGGATTTGCGCGATAGTGGGCGATGAAGATCTCTAAATAATCTTATTAAAGACCTGGAAGACGTTGTAATAGCGAGTCATCAACCATCTAGTAACATCAATGCGCTTAAAGGATTTGGAAAGCAAGATTTGTTGATGTAGCAAACATGCTGGAATTAGACTATGTAAATAGCGAACCGGATTGGACCAACGTAGAAGCTGGCATCGCAAAATGCGCGGATGAAAACCTTTTAACTGAGGAAGCTAGCATACCACAAGCACCTATATCACCGTTGATCATTGCATCGGCCATTTCAACGACAACATCATCGGCAACCTCTCTCTCGTCGAATTCATCTTCTTCATCTACACCATGTTGGCAATCCCATCTCTTTCAAAAAAGGGAGTTCGACAAGGTCGAAGTGTCGTGTCTGAGGTATGATGTCGCTATACGAATATAGTAGACTCAACCTCCGATCATATGAATACAGTCGTAGCTAGTAATTAGTTCCTGCTCTAACTTTCTTACGAATAAACGACACACCCTACAATCTCACTGTACATCACTAGTTTCCAAATACGGCACAATACGAAGCCATTGAAACGTAGTGAGCGTCGAATAAGTGGCTCCAGCATATCCCACTTAGCCGTTGTGTTTTTGCCAAAGTTCTCAATAAGTCGGTTAAATTGATCAAGATATTCTGTGAAGACGGGATCCACCTTTGATTCTTTCAGTTTTTCTTCCACTACTTATACTACTAATGGCTTGTCCATGACAAAGTAAACGCCATCACGATGAGGGCGCAAAGCACACAAGGCCCCATCTACGAAATCGACCGATTTCTTGGTTACAAATGATACTTTACCCTTCAGAAGTTTGTCGGCCAGAGCCATGCGGGAAAGTAAGTGTTCTTTCTCACGGCTCTTATCTTTAACGATAAGGTTAAGTACATTGTTTCCTAGTTCATTTTTTTGAACGCAATCAAGTCCTCCAATGCCTTATTCAGAACAGTCTGTTTGGACGTATTGTCCGAGTTATCGTGAGTCATAAGCTCATTGATGATGCTAATCGAAAAACGCGCACGTTCCGTAAAGTTCCAAACCACTGTTGGCAGGAGATCACAGCCGGACATGTAGATAGGCTCAGATAAGATTCTCCTTATATCTTATTCATTAAAGGAAGGTAAACGCACAATCTTCTTAAAATTTGCAAATTTGGCAACCGCCGTGTGCACATGGTCTGCGTCCAGCAGCGACAGTGATGTTCCAAGTGTTGTCAACGTTGCACGTTGTAAGATTAGCGTTCCGCATAATGGTGTGAGAAATCCGCGGCAGAATATGCGATATACCTTGCCGTTGCAATCCAAGGCATCTTCCTATCTTGCCAAGACAGACGGTGAGATCAACTTGTTAGCCAAGATTTCTTGTACTGCCACTTACGTCTCATCTAATGCGATGGTTAACCCTTGCCCTTGCAAATGGCTGTCGAACAGATGGAATTCTACATGCGCTATCATTGTATTGATTGCTGTATCGTGGTAAGTACGTAGGATATCGACCAACTTTTTGATCGTAAAAGTGACCTCCATTGATCTGTTCACGGAAAAACTGTTCCGGTGTTAGTTGAGGATTACTGCGGAAAAGGAGCAATAGGAATATGACTCCGGTTAGATACTCGATCCCGACATGAGATTGTGTTAGCAGTTTCATTTTGCGATCATATTCCTTTACACCCAAGTGCAGTTCTGATTTCACGAGATTCTCGTACATCAACTCAACATCCTTTGCTAGCCTTGCAAAGTCCACATCCATAAATCCAGGAGATTGCCAACTACTAGAAGTATAACACACAAAATATATAACAAAGTGTTGTTTTGCAAGTTCCAGGACTCCCTGAACCACATAGACCAACCATTGCCACTACGCTAAGATCCCTGCTCTTGCCAATATCTTTCCTCACTATGTCAAGTAGCGTGCTACCATCATCTGCTATTGGCTCTTTGCCCAGTAGATTTCCGAGCATCTGCAAAATATGCTACTTTCTGTCATAACATATGGTAGAGTTTTTTTTTGTAAAAACAGCCAACACTTTCCGTTGGTATTCTTGGGCCTTTTCTAAATCCACGCTATGTGATTTGTGAACCTGACTTGCTTTTGCAATAATATGCTGCAGTTCAAAATCGATAAGATCATCCGGGATCGTTTTTTGGACGCCGGATAGAGGTTGCTCAATCATAATGTACGTCAGATCATTAGGCAGCTCTGGAAACAGCGCTGTGAGCGTTTTCCTGGGGCGCTCCAGCTTCTTCTTATGGTTAAGTTAACCGAGTGAAATGAGGCCTTCCTTATTGTCTGGAATCTCTACAAGCCAGAGTATGAGTTCGTCCGCAGCAATGTCATCAAGTCTGGGTGACTTTTTGATCTTAATTGCATCTTTGAGTTGGCCAACTGTATCAGTCGAATCAATCTCGACAGGAAATGCATTTGATAAAGATTCGCCATCGCCAAGGCAGTGAAGTATCAATCCAATGTCCATAGGAGTGGGATTAGACATAATCAGTGGTTAATAGTGTGTGGGTAGACAAATGAAAGGTGTTGTCAGACGTTGAGACAGGAACAATGACATGGAGTTCCGAAACGGCTAAATCATAATAGGAAAAAATACCTTCGATAGCTTGAAGTTTCACGACTTCTCTGTCTTTGTAATGGATGGCTTAGGTACAACACGTTCATTCATACAAGGTCAAAACTCACGGATGAACTCGTGATCTGCCTAGCCATATTCCTGCTATTGTAGCTTTGGAAAAACCTTCAACATCACAAGAGGTAGAGAATTTTAAGGCTCTTTAGGGTGGTTTAGGTAACGGAACTTTCTTTTTTAGTCGTAGATGTTCACATCGGCCAACGTGTATGAATCTGGATGATTCGAATAACTAGCACTTTTTTTTTTGGTGTATGATATATTGGTGGATGGACAATAAAATTATATCTTCATTGGGAAATATCAGCTTCTCTTCACTTTGTTCTTTCTTTCTGTCATTATCTTCTTCTTTTTTTTTATGCTGTTACCTATTTAAAACATTCTTAATAATCTAAATAATTGTAGGTATACTAGCGTGAATTACAGTAGGATGACTGAAAGACTACTTGTAATATGTATATTTTAATCCATAGTGTCCTTTTACTGTTTATTGAATTTTTTTTTTTTTTACTCTATAATAAACTTTGCATCTATCGAGAGACCCATGTTGCCCAGGCCTACTTTAATTTGACCCAAAGTATTCCTTCCAATGGTAAGTCCATTTAGAGCCAACGCAGAAATGATATGCAGCTTCCGCAAAACGTTTTAGCCGACCACGCAAAGACAGTAATGGCTATCCTTGCTTTAACCAAATCGGTCGAATAGATCATGCGACATAAGATATTTGATCGCACATTATTCATTTTATCATATACTTCTATTTACATCTTGATATATCCTTCGCCGTCATGATATTCAACACAAATGAAATCTTAACATATAATAGCCGAAATGGTTCCGCTAATCTTGACAGAAACACAAATGTATGTGAAACTTGCTCTTTTTTTTTTTTTTTTTTAATAGACATACCATTATAACGTCCAATAAGATTTATACTATATTTAAATAACATTCAGTTACTCGATCAGTGTCATCTCAGCCTAAAACGCGAAATCGAAAAATGGGACATGCATTTTTGAAGCCATGAGGACGTCCAAATGCTCAGACAATTTGGGAAACGTTGAACCCCGACCAAATGAGTTCCCAGTTATTTTAAGTAACAAATTGATTGTGGCTTTCCATATCTTTCTTTCATTCTTCTCTTTCTCTCTTTGTTACCATGGCTAGCGCGCATTTTTCACCTACTATTTCCGAGAGACAACCACGACAAGAAACGTCGTCGAAGTTGGATACTCACGCACAACCATTGCTCGAAAGTCATATCCCTTTTGAAGGACCTAGTAGGTCCCAAAGCTCCACTTCAACTGCTGAATTATCAGATGATTCTCAGTCTCGTGGCTCGGTGGATACTATTGCTACCGAAAAAACAAATGATGAAGAGGAAAACTTGCCGAAAGGACGTTCTCGGGGTCGTGGCATGACAGTAACTCAACGTTCACTTCCTGTCAAATATACAGGGGATTCAGGGGTGGATGCAGTAGACGAGCAGAAAAAAGACGACTTCGTGGATATTCATCATCAGATTCATGACCTGCAACAAATACCTGTAACGGATGGTGATTCAGACTCAGACAGTGAAACGGAAGAAGCGAAGATCAGGAGGGAGCGCAAGCAAAGTCATCGTTCTACGGTTTCATCCGTGAGCTCATTTGTGTCCAGTGCCTCCAACTATGACTTGTTGCTTGCACGACTAGGCTCGCCTGATTCACAGCGGGATCCGATCCAGTCATCTGCAGAATCATTACACAATGAGCCATCAACACCTAAAGGCGAAGAAGATGAAGTAGACTGGGGTAATATAGAAGAATAAGGATAACAGCGTGTTTAACGGAACTTTTGACAACAGAATTTTGGTCCAAAGTCATCTCGGACTTTAGCGGGGTAGCCAGGTCTGAACCACAGGTCCTGTCGTACCATATTCAGCGCGGTATCCCTCCTACCATCCGTGGCATGGTCTGGCAGTTAGTGACCAAATCCAAGGATATCGCGGTTGAAGACAAATATATGCAATTGCTGAAACAAGAATCGGTGTATGAAAAAGCCATTGCCCGTGATATGACGAGAACGCTTACCTACCACGAGTACTTCCAACGCAAAGAAGGCCAGGAAGCTTTGTTTAATGTAGCCAAGGCGTATTCGCTCTACGATCCTGAAGTTGGTTATTCACAAGCAATCTCGTTCCTGGTTGGCCCTCTGCTGTTAAACGTAAGTGGAAGATGACGGAAATTTTTTGTTTCTCATTCTGTATCGGTGATAACAGATGCCAGAAGAGGAAGCATTCTCGGTTCTTGTGCAAATGATGAATGATTATGGTCTACGGGGGCAACTTTTGCCCCAACCGGAACTTTTGTCCCAGCATTTGTACCAGCTGGAAGGACTTTTCACGGATCATCTGCCCCAGGTCCGGCGCCATTTTGAAGTGCAAGGCATCAGGGCACACATGTATGCGTCACAGTGGTTCCTTACCCTGTTTGCCCACAAACTTCCGCTCGATACCGTTTTCCGTATTTACGACATCGTTCTTGCAGAGGGCGTTGATACCATCCATCGTTTCGCATTAGCACTTCTGGAAAAGAACCAGGCAACGATCCTGAGTCTGGAACTCGATGGCTTGCTACAATTCTTGAAGAACGATGTGTTCGAAGTGTACATGGTAGGATAGTTTGGCGCTGTTTTTTTTTATCTTATTTTCTAACCGTGGGATGGTAGGACAACCCCAACCTTTTCATTCATGAAGCTTTCCAAGTCAAAATTATACCAAAACGTTTAGAACGCCTTGCAAAGGAATACCAGGTGGAGGCTGCTCGCGCGAATACCGAAGCAGAGGCGGTGGAAGTCTTACGACGACAAAATAAGGCGCTCTCTGAGACGATACGACAACTGGAAGAAACGATGAAAGATAGCCAAAAAGATCACACGCACGTCGCTAACGAACTCATCCAGACAAAGATGGAAACAGCACGACTGCACGATGAAAATGAAGCGCTTCGACAACAGTCGTACGATCTCAAAAAGGCACTCGAAACCCTTCCCGGAGAAGTTGAGGCACGTGTCAAGCAAGAGATGGAAATTTTATGCACAAAAAACACTGCCTTAGTAGAACGAAATTCGGCACTCGAGGATCAACTCGTCTACATGGAAAACATGGTTATTGAGATCAAAATGAAGTATGCCGAAAGCGAAAATGAAAGAGAAGCCCTTCAACGGCGTTTATCTGATCTGAAGCGCCTGATGGGATAAGCTCCAATGCACTTACCCCGGTACTTTTCCTGAAAACGCGCGCCCTTAGAAAGCCTATCTATCATATGTAAATACCATCCTAAAATGAATACCCCAGGTTTTTTTTTTCAATCTATCATGTACTATACTTTTTTCGCCATACTTTTGTGTTGTACTGAAACCTATGTACAAAGGGTCCTTCAGATACCCAAGTACACGTGAAGAGTAAACGAGTGTCCGATTTTTTCTTGGGATGCCAAGAGCATAGGCTTCCAAAACAGCCATGCTCAGTTGGCACGATGTTATTGGCTTTGTCTCATTCATAATGATATCTGCCTTCTCTTCTTCAATGTATGTGACGCTCTAGAACAGCCGGTACCTACGTATACGGCCATTGACAACATGTTGTACTTATCCACATCAAACCTGGTGCAAGGCGCACTCTCCGCCACATGGCTAATTCTATCCCTCCTAACGTCGCTATGCTGACTTGGTCTCAGCAAGAATATGTCCTGCAAAGCCCTGAATAAAGTTGAGCTCGAGATAATTCCCTATGCAAAGAACGTCTGGTTCTACAAAACACCATGCGTCACAAGTAGAGCATGCTTTTCTGAGATTTCCGCATATGGTCAGACCCTTTCCTCACCGGGTACGTGGGAAAAGACAAGCCGACTTCGTTGAAGGTTGTCCAAAGGCAAACTCCTAAACTCCGCAGCGAATGGTGACGTTTTTGTCTAAATTTTATTTGCTGCAGTTGCGCGAGCGGTGAACTCGGTTAATCCAACATGTCAGACAGAGTAAAAATCTAGGGAAAAGCGATCGTTGTAGCATACTGAGTGCATTGGAACAATAGGGTAGTCGAGGTTATCACAGTGGAAGTCGAGGTGGCGAACGAGGGCGTGGAGGACGTGGCGGTCGCGGTGGCCGTGGCGGATACCATCAGTCAGGTCAACATCAACAAGAACGACCAAAGAAAGAATCCATCTTGGATCTGAGTAAATACATGGAGAAAAAGGTTCGCGTACGATTTAGCGGTGGCCGAGAGGGTAATACGAACAAAATTCCTTGCAACGATAGCCCGTTTCTTACTTTTTTCCGAATACGTAGTCGTTGGTACACTCATGGGTTACGATCCGCTGCTGAATTTGGTGTTGGATAACACGATTGAATACCTGAAAGGTAAATAAGTAAAACAGGAGAAAAAAAAAGCACTTTTCTGATGGCTATATACAGATTTGGAGACAGGCTATGTGACAAATAAAACGAGAGAACTAGGACTAGCAGTGCTGCGAGGAACAACCGTCATCCTTATATCGCCATTCGATGGAAGTGAAGAAATTGAAAATCCTTTTCTACGCGAATGAGACTATGCACGAAAGAAGACAGAAACATAAATAAAATAAAATATATATTAAAAAAAAAAAGGCAGATCACCGTATCCCCTAACAAACGGAATGATTTAGATCTATTCTGCAGCGATGAAGACGGATATGTTGCGGTGATTTTCTTAATCACGTAGAATGACTCTTTTGTTGTCTCAAGCTATATTGCCCGTTTTGTTTGCTCAAAACAATACTACGTGATACCAAACTCTCGGGAGAGAACTAATTAGCACACGTTGCGTTAAGTTGAAAAGACGAGGATACGACGTAGGATGGTAATGATGACGATATCTGTACGAATATGGATACAGAGGATAAACAAAAGCGACAAAAAAGTAATAGTCCATTATAAATGTTTCCCTAGTGTTTCTTTTTCCATATATCCTTTTGACATTTCTACCGAAGAGTCATCCGATGTCCTGTGATTGCGTGTCATACTGATATCTAGTTTACGCAAAATGGCATTGGAACGAGTCCTCTACCCATGAAAGAAAAAAAACCCTGAATTCGATCCGTCCCGATCCGAAACAAAAAAAGAAGAATGAAGAACAATAACCTACTTTTTTTTTTAGTTTTGTCTGATGATTTTCCCGTTGTTTCAATATCATGTGTTCGTATGTCATGCTGATTGCAAGAGGCAATTTGAGCGACTCGTAGAATTAAACTCAGCTCACTTATAAATATATGCAATTGCGTTTCCTTTATGTCACACCTTTTTCCTCTTCCTGTCAACCGTTTTCGTTTATCATGCCTACCTGGTCTACTATTACTGTACGTATTTCTATTGTATTTATCTACACCCTCTTTACATTCGACTTACTGTTTGCCTAGATTCCCGAGACTCCCTCGCCAAACTACGTGATTGTCAAAAACATCTCGCCTCAATCGTCCGAAAAGACAGGTAACCTATCTTGGCTAACTACGCAAAATAAATAACTGGTTGTGTGTTTTTTGACATGTGTAGTCAAGGAGTTCTTTTTGTTCTGTGGTAAAATCAAAGAATTTGAACTTACCAAGTAAGTTGTCCCGAAACAGAAGGGATGGTTGGACATACACACATAGCCATACACAGCATGTGTAGCTATGTAACTATCACGCGACGGGCACATCGTGTGAGAACATTTATACTGAAAGAGATATGTTTTTTTTGTAATAGTGAGGATGATGGTAGCCGTCAAACGGCACTGATCCATTTTGAACGCGAATCAGCAGCAAAGACAGCCGCCCTTCTTAGTAATGGTAAGCTTATTTCGAAATAATGGCGCTATGGATTAACACTGGTGATTTAGCTTTGCTCGACGATTGCCATATTGTTGCTGCACCTTATTTCGAGTCGGCCTCTAGTACAGAGGGCGACAAACCTGCGACTGAAGATACGGCGGAACAAGAAACAAAGCCCAAGACCCGTGTGGCTGCGGAGCTGCTTGCACATGGGTATATTTTGAAAGATGATATTGTTGCCAAGGGACTGGAGTATGATCACAAGTTTGGGTTTTCGACTCGCTTCCAAGGTTATTTGACCACGTTGCAAGAAAACGGTAAGCGGTGATACAGAGTCCGATGTGCTGGTTCTGATTTTTTTTTTAAATAGTGAAGAACTTGGACGCTAAATTCCGTATCTGGGATAAAGCTGTGGACATTGATCAAAGGTACAAAATCCAAGAGAAGTTGCAGAGTGCGGCCCAAACGGCACAGACCAAAGCACAAGCTGCCCTTCAAACGCCCACGGGCCAAAAAGTCCAGGACCTTGCTAGCCAAACCTTATCTCAAATTGCTGCTGTCCACTACGAGGCAAAGAAAATCCAAAGTGAGAAATCACTTGGACAACACAATGGTGAGCAACAACAAGAAGCAGCACAGTAAGGGGTACCCTTTCAAACAAAAAACACAAACTCCAAAAGTTGGTAAACCTATGTAATCAATCTTCCCTTTGCAAACACAAAAACAATTTGTTTCAAAAATCATGTGTCCTAAGCTTTTCTTTGCATGTGGAACAAAAAAAAAAATACAAACAAAAAAAAAAAAAGCCATCTAGTTGCTACAACGTAAGTACACCTTGTTGTGTTTTCAGGACATAAAAGGATTCATATTGCCTTCGTTTCTGAAAGTTGAGTTCAAAGATGGCGGCATATCAAAAGGGGAAGAAAATCCATCAATTGTCGCGGGAAGTCTATCGTATATTTTCACGCTTATGCGAAGAACCCAAACATTACCGCCAACCCGAATAGAATATCTTGAACGCAACGAATATGCAGTAGTCTATTATAAACCATTGCATCGTCATGATCACAGTAGATCCTGCATGTCGACGGATGAGCTTGTCACCATGTTTGTTGAAGCCGTACAGCATGGCACGAATGTAAAACACGTCGTCTGCATTCATTTTTCGTTTTCCTGAGTATGAACGTAGTTGGATCATTTAGCACGCCACATTAGTTGTCTGAAACGACAGTTACGATTCTCAGCATTTAACTTTGTGGACAAGCTAGTTCACAAGAATGAAGCAATACTAGAAACGTACTACCAATTGTCCCAAGCAACACAGTCTATTGTTTCGCTTGATGCCTTAGTTCTTCGATCCGAAACGTCATGGATGGTGCGTCAGTGTCGTGTTCTGTTCTATCAGGGCAGTGACCGCTCACTTCAAGGTAATGTACCGCGTCAACGCGACAAGCGATTGAATAGTCTGTACGAAGAATATTTGGCCACCCTCATCATCCTTTCGGAGACTATGGACGATATAGCACAGAAAAAAAGGTTACACGCGGTCCTGGATGACTTGCTTAAAGAAGATCGTACACAGTTTTCTCAGTGGACGTAAGAAAGGGACCGGGAGTGAAGAAAGTTAACGTAACAACATCTCTTTAGAGAGACTGTATCCCACCCGTCCATGCTTTTTTATTACTTGAAAGTGCTTCAAGAATCTACCACTCTAAATTTGTTTTTGCCTGCAGAACGGCGAAAGCTTAGTATGGCCGAATTATCCCGGCTTTCGGTATCCCAACCGCCTGACCCCAGCCATCTCGGTGAATGGGTAGCTGTCAATTCGATCGCCTACGACGCGAGTAAGTAGTACTACTACTACCGTACACAACCAATGCCTAATATCCCTCGGAAAAGTGAATGATGGTAATAGTGCGGCCTTGATCAATAGTCGTGCACCCTGTCTGGGTATCTTGGCAAAATGGTTTAAAGAATTCGATACCTCGGAAAAAATGGCTTTGCCCAGCTTTTTACAGGTCACCTTCGACACTGCGTCTCTGAAAAAGGTAACTCTCCCCAACATTTTTTTTTTTGGGCTTACAGTTGCCATTCCCAGGATGACTATCCCGATAGGACCTCGATTGGATTATACAGCGTTGGATGCAAGATGTTGGCACAGACAGAACAAGAGACTGTGCAGGCGGTGACTATGCTTGATTTTCTTAAAACGATGCTGGTAGAAACGATTACCCATCGCCGTGGCGACGCACGCCTACTCGCATTGATTACGACATGCGTTCAAATACCGCTGCATTATCTGGGCCACGCCATCCAGTTCAATTACATCAAATGGTTCCAGGTAAAATAAAACCAAAGACATGAGCCTTGGCATAACCGATACAGTCCACGTTTGTCGACCCACACACAACATGTCTCACTTCGGTGGCCATGGGCGAGGCCTGGATCAGCATGCTGGAACAGCTTGTTCCCTACGAACTTCCAGCCGTATTACAGGTTTGCATGCTCCGCCTTCAAACAAAGCTTAAGATTTGGTGTAGATGCATATCAAGGCCTTGACAGGTCACCCGAGTTTACCTGTGCATAGCTATCTCACGAAGGCCAAAGCAAGGATACTGGAGCTTGGGGTAGGACGGCATGTCGTCTAAGAAATACTTACATGGCTGCTATAGTTTGAGTCATCTGTACGACAGGACCCTCTTTCCATCACAAAGCCTGTGCCGTCATCTCATGCAAGTAGTGTTGTTACTGATATCCAAAGCGTTGTTCAAGAATATGCGCAGATAAAGGCAATACCCAACGGATTATGGGAAGACTCTATTTTTCGTGCACGATGGTTTAAAATGACATTTGTGCCTGCCTTATTGGCCTGGACACCGACGACAGCCTATTTAGCACAAGCCAAAGATGGGTTACTGAAAGAATTGAAAGAAAAGGGGAAACTACCCAATGGAATCCGGAACTAGGGAAACATCTTTATTGTTGTATATCCTATGAAATGTCACTACGTACAACAGCTATAGTACTACTACTACTACTACTACGATTACGAATAGAATCGTTCCTCTGTTTCTGCATTTGAATCGAAGAAACGAAAACAGTAATGAAAATGAACGGCTGTGATGATTAGACTAAGAGAAAGGGTACGGAATGATATGAATAAACAGGTAAAAAAAAAAAAAATGCATGGAGAAAACTGGACAACTCGTAAAAGCAGAGGATCTGTTCCTTCTAGTTGAAGGCTCTGCCGTTAGAAATGGCTGCGTACAATTCCTCGATTTCCTTGGCATACACCGTCTTGGCAATTTCACGTTTCAGTTTAAACGTAGGTGTCAGCAGATCGTTGTCGATAGTGAATTCGTTGTCTGTCAAGTAGATGGCTCGAATTTGTTCAAAACCCTTCAGGTCGTTTTCCTTGCCAAAGTTGTTCAGTTTCTTCAATACTTCCTTCTTCACATCAGCGGACGTGTATAGTTCACTAGCCTCCAGGCTGGGGAACTGAGATTTTCCCCACGCAACAAATGCGTCCTTGTCAGGAACAACAATACCGACCAAGCTCGATTGCATCGAATCACCGTAAACAAAGGTTTGCGCAATCAGCTCATGCTTTTGATAGACACCTTCGATCTTCTCGGGTGCAATATATTCACCCTAAAGAGAACAAACACTAAGTAAAACGCCTATCGTTGTTGTGTTTTCCAAGCTTACCTGAGACAGTTTAAAGATGTTCTTCAAACGATCGATGATGACCAGTCGGTTGGCCGAGTCGAACATACCAATGTCACCTGTGTGCAACCAGCCATCGGCATCGATCGTCTCTGCTGTCTTGTCGGGCGTTTGGTAATATTCTTGCATGACGGATGTACCTCGAACACAGATCTCACCACGAGGGTAAGGTTTGTCTGTGGAACGATAATCCATATCAGGCACATCGACTAGCTTGACTTCAGATGAGGGGAAAGGTGCACCCACAACGCCGGACGTGTTATCATCCGTAATCGTCTATGCAACGTGTTAGAACTCCTCCCTTCTCGCAGCTACATCCAACCCACCAAACAACCAGCACAGAAGTTTTCGGTCTGACCATAACCTTCATACACTCTGGCAGAAAAACAGATACGCATGAAATCGATCACATCTGGAGACACGGGCGCAGAGCCGCTCAAGATGAAACGAACCCGACCACCCAGTTTAGCGCGGATCTAAACAAGAAAAAAAAAATTAGTCATCCCTTTTACCCCTTTTCTCTCTGTGTGTGTGTGTCTTTACCTGTCCAAACACGAGACGGTCCCAAAGCCAGTGGTGCACTGTCTTATGCAAACCGGCTTTTTTGGCATTGTAAGCCATATGGAAGAGATGGCTGCTAATGCCACCTTTGGCCTTGACGCCGGCAAAGACCTTGTCGTAGATTCGGTTAAACAGACGGGGGACAGAACAAAACACCGTCGGTTTCAACTCGGCAATATCGTCCAAGAGTTTTAGTGTATCACCCTAGTTACCCCAACGATAAGTACGGAAATGGTTTAGAGCGATACCTTGTTACCTGATAATAACCGATAGAGCCACCTCGATAAATAAACAAGCCTTGCGCCAATCGCTCAAACACATGGGCAAGGGGAAGGTATGAAATGTAGACATCGGTCTCATCCACAAAAGCAAAGGTGTCTGCTTCGCCTATAGCACCCACTCCACCAATCGTAGCGACGCAGTTTGCTTGTGTAATGACAGCACCCTTGGGGACACCTGTTGTTCCACTGAAAAAAAAAGAAAAAATTCGCGATTGGTCAGCGCTAAAACAACGTGTAAAAATTAAAATACCTGGTGTAGCAAATGGTAGCTATATCCTTCGGATCTGGCTTTTCGGATTCATCGTTGACGTCCTCACCCAGCTTTTCCACCTCCTTAAACGTGTACACAGTCACGCCGGCTTCTTCTGCCTGCTGCTTCTCCGTGGCATCAACGACATCGTCCATCACAATGATCTTGCTAATGGTTGGCAGCTGACCCTTCAAATGGGTTATGTTTTTAAGTTTGTCTCCGCTTGAAACAATGAATTCCATGTTGGTTTGATTGACAATGTATTCGATGGCCTCAGCGCCAAGGGTATCGTACAGAGCAACGATAATAAAAGCCTCTCGATAACTTGCTAATTCCGCGATAGTCTGTACACATGATGTCAGATCGCACGTTGAATCCTTATTTTTTTTGGGGGGACTTACCCATTCTGGGCGGTTGATACTATAGACACCAAGAGCACCTTGTCGCTCCAAACCAAGACTCCTCAAACCTTTACCAAAATTGATAATTCGCGTGTGGACTTGGTTGTACGATTGCCATACGTATTCTTTGGCTTCACCGTCTTCCATACGGCGAGTACCCAGAAAGGGTTTTTCTACAAAAGAAAAAAAAATAAATGAATCCCATGCCTTTCACTTTTCCCCCAAACGCCTCCTTTTCTCGTGGGCCCCTAAATGTTTGTATCATGGGAAACAAAGAAAACGAAACTAAATTTTTGTTCCAAGCATGACGGAAAAAGGTAGTACGTATAGCATGAATTCCCTTGACACACCGCTCTTCGCCAACCCCAACCACGCGACGGTTACACCATGATATTTACCACCACCTAGGCCTTTGCCATTGAGGTACATGTCCCAAAGTGTGTAAATGTCTTTTGGGTGATCGTACAGCTTGTCAGCGAATTTGAAATGTCGCATGGGCACTGTTTCCCCGTCTTTTTTCTCGACATTAGGCGCTGGCACAGCATATGGCGGATCAAACACGGGCGGCATGACAGAATGAGTTTAGACAGAAGAGACGAAGAAGACGAAGAGTTAAAATAAGAGAGAAAGAGAGAGATGGAAACGATAGAAGACAAAGGCAAAAATGAAAACTTTATGTTGAGTGACTTGAATTTGGGGCGCCCCAGCGAAAAAACTTAAAAAGGAGCACGCGCATGTTTAATTTTCATCTTTCGAAAGCTTGACCTTGCCATCTACCAAGGTAGCCCTGAGACCCATCTCGGATAACTCGGGAGTCTGTACGGCGCTCATAGGTTGGAGCTCCCTAACCAATGTTTGATTCTCCTCGTTTTCTTCCAAGATGTTCCGTAATGCCAAAATGGCATGCTCCCGGATAACTAAACAAGTTCGGTGGTTGTTAAGCAACTAACATGTCTTGGAATCAAAGTAAATCTTACATGGATTTGCGTTATCAATCTTGCATTGGTTTAATACTAACGTGAGACCACCAATGGTTCGTATCTGCATAAAGAAAAAAAGGCACCCATAAACTCTCCCTTCTTTTTTTTTTTTTTTTCATGTGGTTGTACCTTGTCTTGCATATCTTTATCCTTGTGACACATGTTGCCAATAAATCGGACACTTTCACGCTTCAAATAATCAAATCCAAGCTTGGAGGCATTTTCCTTTGCAAGGTCCATTGTTTCCAGATGTCTCAATAGATCTGTGAACACAAAGTTTGTGTGACTTTGAATGACACATCCGCTTCTACACAAAAAAGGAAAAGTGTACCCTACCTGTTACTACTGTCAGAGCATCTGCACGGACGAGCGTTTCTTTTAGCTCATCGTTGCCTGATTCGTTTGCTCTGAGCCCGCTTGTTATTTGAAGGGAAAGAACAAGGCTTGCATAAACTTGAGAAACACGCTCAACATTTAACAGCGAATCCTCATCAGGTTTGCTTTGTCGGACTTCTTTCATGATCTCAATAGCCTTTTGCGATAATTCTACAAGCAAGGTTGTCACCTTTTCGTGCTCGTCTTTACGCATGTACTTAGGATATGTATCTTTGTCAGCATGAATTTTGGAATCCAGACATTTGAGCAACGTCGTCTGACGACTATTCACATCACTAGGTAGTCCGGATGAGAACAACCTCCTTTTTCCCTCTTTGGGTCACTTACTCTTCCGTTTGCAGGGTATCAAATACATTTGTAAAGAAGCCATCACCAATCACGCAGCTGATAATAGAATACCTAGAAAAGCCATTGATCCGTTCCTTCTGTAAGGTACCTCAGCGTGGGAAAAAAAATAATAAAAGCTCACCCCAATTCGAAATTCTGACTTTGTTCATTGTCATGTAGACGTTCCATATCCCCCAAAATGGCACGCAAAATCCTTTGACCTTTTAGGGATCCAACCATCATTTGACTTATCAATGCATAAGTCACGCGACTCATAAGCGACACATTTCTTTTCTTTCTTTTCTTTCCTTTGTATCCTACCTTCTCTGTCTGCTACGCGACACCGTGTTGTGGATGAGAATCAGAGTACACATGACGATTGATTCGTTATCCAGTGACAACAGCTTACTACGACCAGGTTACACGATGGACTTTCGTCAGTGATATTATTTACCTCCAATCAATTCTGGCATCGTTATGCATCCACTCATCCCACACAATATCAATGACAGGCATATCACTCCTCACTAAATTGCACATTGCTTGAACGCTGACTTGCAGTATGTCATGATTCTCGAGATTTTGCAGAAGTAATTCAACATGACGCGTAAATGGCGAGTCGCTGCCCACCGCATGAGTATGTTGAAAGGACGTCACAGTCGACTTACTTGACCATCAAGATGTTGGCCGGCACATTTGCCCCAGCATTACGCGCAAGCTTGAGGACTTGAATGAGTGTTTGTGCTTGCGT
This sequence comes from Saksenaea oblongispora B3353, assembly GCA_000697495.1. Lineage (NCBI taxonomy): Eukaryota > Fungi > Mucoromycota > Mucoromycetes > Mucorales > Saksenaeaceae > Saksenaea > Saksenaea oblongispora. The sequence goes on from JNEV01001660.1 coordinate 119,435, forward strand.
AGGCTCGTGCTGTAGTAATAAAATCACAGTACTACTCAAAGTCCAAAAGTCGATCGATCGGCCGATCTGGATTCTGCGAGTAGCATGAGTAAATGTGCTCAGCTGAACAATGTTACTTGCCGATAGTCGATATCTTTTATGGTCAAATTTATGGACTCTGTCAGAATATCCCTTAGCAATTCACAAGTATTCTCGTCTTGCTCATCAATGTAATTCCGAAGTGCTTTGTTGATGTCGTTGATGGTGGTCATGGCTAAGCGTAAACTTTTTTTTTTTTTTTTTGCGTCGGGCTTTGCACCAGAAAATTCGATCTTCGAGTCTGGTAGAAAAAAAGAATTGCCTTCGGACACACAAGGAAATAGTACCTGCCTGAGTACCGCGCCGTATAACATACGGTGATACATGCAGGTCGATCATAAAAAATTGGGAATTCAACACATTCGAGCCTAGGACAGATGCAAAACTCAAATGTCGGATAGACTCTATGAGGACCCATGTAGCTCCAGTCAGAGCCCCTCGAAAGCCCTCTTGTGGCCTATAAGATATCTACATGATCAAGATATAATCAAAGACTTAGGCTCACAGAAGCAGACCAAAGATACTTGTTCCTCTGCGTGACATAACCCTATAAACAAAAGTAAAGTGGAAATCGTATTTGAACGTCAGCTTTACTTCACTTTTGTAAAAAGCGACTATCTTGGGAAGAAGTACAACAACAGGATTGTTATTACTCTTTATTGAGATATTGGATAATCCTCTATTATGGATGGCGCATTCGCTTATATTGTGTCCTTACAAAACGATAAAGTTACCTTTTCAAAACAGGCAGGGAAAAGGAAGAAATGTACATTTTTGTTGTCACAAAATAGAAAGGAAGAGAAAAAACGCGAAGCTTGCTTAATTGTATAACTATCGAAATCTTTATTCGTTACTCTCCAATACGGTCCTCGTGGATCTGTACGCTGAAGATTGAAGCAAAAGAATCTATGGAATAATTGTAATACAGTTCCTCGACCGTCCCAGGAATTAAGAGCTACTATCAACTCTCTTTCTAGATCATTTCCGATCTATGGATTACTTGATTCTTTAATTCTTTTTTAACTAAGAGCTTACCTCATCCTTCTTTCTAGTGTTATCCCATGTTAAAATTGTAACCCTTTACTGTCAGTATATGTATGTTAGTTACATTAAACAGATAAACAATAAGACAGAACATATCTTGAAGTTTCCGTTCGAGATCCCGTTATTTCTTGTACCTTCATAGTAAATGAAATAATGTGTGGCTGCCAATCTACTTAGAGGATATTTCTGACTTAGAGACAGAGCCTAGGGCTGCATCTGGGGCTAGTGGGGCTGATATGGTGTTTTTTTTATCCTGGTGTTTCATGCCATAGGTCATATAGCACTGCATAGATCTTGAAGCAATACAACATCTGGCGATCTATTGTTAAAGATGAGCTTCAATCAATAGGATGATATTTACTTACTTAAGCGGCGAAACAAAAAAGAATAGCAATAACTATTTGCTATGGTAATCATGGTTCGTTGGTAAAATAGACGAGACATTGGAAATTTATACAAGAATAATCGACACACAAAGCCGACGATCATTGCGACGTTACGAGGTCAAAAACTTATTCCATATGGATGGGTAGGCAAGTGGTCGATCAATGCGTTAAATGGTTTCCAACGAACAGTGCACATGATTCCCTTATTTTTGTTGTCCACCCTTTCTGTCGATCCACTTCTGTTCGCTAAAGTTTAAATGGCATAAAAAAGGAAGAAATCTAGTATCAAGGGGTTGAGAATGAAAAAGGCAACCAATGTTTGGCATACTCCTAATGTCGTTGAAAGTACAATTCATTACACAACAGCTTGAATAGAACAAATGAATACCACTAGATTAGGAGTAACTGTACTTACGTTTACAGGATTAAAAAAAAAGAATAAGAGATCCCTTGCCAAACCATAACTAGCATTGAACAAGGTAACAAGGAGCATACGAAGGAGAAGGAGTTTATTTAAAATGAATAGTGGCGCAAAATAAGAAAAAAAAAATTGGTGTTGTTTTTTTTCTATTCGTTGAGTACACACATTTTTTATGTCGATCATCTTTCTGGAATAGGTAAAAACAATTTGATCTCATTGCTGATAGTCTAAAACAGCTGGATTGGATTACGGATAGGGAATAGATATATGTATAAATATGTACAAATGTACATAAATATATATCTGGTTGTTTCATTTGATTGGATATACAATGCCAGTTGATCAAACCTCTAGAGTTAATTGATACAGTTTTTTACTGAATGGGTCATTCGCACCTATTTCTTTTTTTAATCTACGCCACCTTAGACTAACGTGGAACACCTGCATTTGTCAAGGTCTTTTTTTTTTTTTTCTTTTTTTCTTTAGGAAAAAGGTTTCGTTAGGATGGTCAACTAACTGAAAAGGAACGTGCTTTACCCATTGACTTAATTTTCATTCCTTCTCAATGATTACTTTCACTCAAAGAACGCTATAGAAACATTTTATGTCTATGCGTTTTGCACATGGCTGGGAAGGAGAAAGGGGTTACCTCTTTCTTTCAACAGTCAAGCGATGATAGATAGAAAAAAAAGTGGTATCTACGCCGGACCGGACCTTGGGCGGACCCAAACGGTGGTTTAAACCTATTTTTATCCAAAAACGAATTGTCTGAATGGGCTCGAGCCCGTGGCTCCCTTTTGTTTCCTTGTTCTCTCCTTGTTCCGGCTTGTATCGCTTTCCTTAGTTAGTTTCACTTACACTCATTCACTCGCTCTCGTCCCTCTTCTCTCTCTCTCTCTCTCTCTCTCTCTCTCTCTCTCTCTCTCTCTCTCTCTTTTTTTTTTTTTTTTTCTTCTTCTTCTTCTTCTCTCTCTTCTTCCGCTCTTTTCTTCGTTTCTTTTTTTCTCCTTTCCTTTCATTATGGACTTAAGCGACGCAAAGACCCTGCAGACAGACATGGAGGCGTGTCCCTGCGTCCTTGTAAAGGATCCGTCGAATCCAGCAACATGCAGACATTGTCACCGTATGTTTCCTCGCGACGATCTAGAGCAACAGCTTGCACAACAGTCTGCCGAGATTACTGAACTGAAAGAACAATTACGTATGAAGACAGAACAGTTTGAACGGCTCGAATTAGATATGCAAGAGCTCAATAAGAAATATGTAGCCGGTATCGAACGTGTAGCAGATATTCAGCATGAAAAAGATCTTGTTGAGCACGATCTGGAAGAGCTCAGTTGTAAGCTCTTTGAAGAAGCCAATGGCATGGTTGCAATTGAAAAACGAGAAAAATGGCAACTCGAAACAGAATTGCGCCAGACTCGAGAGCAGCTGGCTGCTGAACAGAGTCAGCTCAAAGAGTTACGACAACGTATGCAAGAAATGTCCACCAATACAAGCAATGGATGTGTCGAAAATGATGCGCAGCTACGCGCACGAATGGATTTCCAGGAACTCCACGGTCTTAAGCGAGCCAGCTCCACCCATGCTAATCTCTCCCGCAAACAGCTACTAAACAACCAGCAACGAGTCACCTCCATGCCGCCCATGTCTACACAGCCAAAGACCCAACGAGCATCCACCATTGACGAGATCCAACTGGAAGCCTTTGGTGATTTTGTCATGTCCTCCCGCACCGTACCGCTTAAAAAGATGCACCAATTTGCCTACATGAAACACTGTCAGACCGAAGATATCGAACCATGCTTACGTTTTGGACCTCATTCACGCCTGTCAGTGAAAAAAATGATGGATTATCTCTTGCGACAACCCTGCTTCATCGAACAGGCCCTCGAACCCGTACAAAACGCGACCAACATGCCTTCCACTGTCATACAACGACCTCTATGGGAACGGTTCTCAAACAATAAACAGATAGGAGGAGGATGTGCGGCATGTGGTAGACCAGCTGATCACGAACACCCGTTGATGTACCGATTTCGGTTAGATGAGAACGACGACTGGTCGCCCATTGATCAGTACTGCCGTGACCGCTTGGTGGCGGTCTGTGAGTTTTATGTCTTCATCCGCAACATCCAGCTGGGTCTCTATGCTGATCGACCAATTCCTGATTTGTATGCAGAAAATATTCGCCTCCGCCTTCAAATGTTTTATTCTCGGTAAGCACCACTATTCATGCACCTGTCCTTTTTTTTTAACCTGAATGGCGGTAAGCATGGGTGCATTGCCCGTAATACTAGATGGTATAGGTGTAGATCTCGAAGCTGTTGGAAAGGCCTCCCCACCCATCGACACACTAGCAACCATTCCAGATGATGCTTATATTTCAGACTGCTCCGTATCAACGGGACCACGTACCCCTGTAAGCTATCCTAACACGCCTCAGGAAATACCATGGACACCGGATACACCTTCCCGCCGCCCCTGTTAGACCAATTTTTTTTCCTAAAAAGAGATCCCATTCATCTTGCATTTTTCTTTTACGTATTTATTTTCTTTCCTTCGTAGTACTTATACATATAATCTCTCTTGCTCTTTGCTTCATTCAATACAACTATTTGTGCAATAATGTCTTATTGGGCATAACTAATTTAATCACTAGACATATATTCTGTTGGTACCACAGGTTTGCTGTTGAAGGGAAGGGGGCATATGGTCATAAGATAACATACGGTAAAACAGGAAATTCAACATGTGTGTGCGAAAAGGTCATTCATCATGACGAGGGATCACCAAATGGAGGAAACCCTACAAGCGGGCATTGTGGCCCGTGCGCGCCTGCTTGAGGGATGCAGTAATAGCAATGAAGCACTGGCCCGTGCCCGTCCATTGCTGGCGACAGTGGAAGCTGGGACAGTTGTTCATGCTGTGTTAGTGGTAGGAACATAGCCATGGAAAGATCGGGATATGACATTGGGATTCGTGGGGCTAGAGGACGCAGCTTTTTTGGCGATGGTACGATTTCTTGCTCCGACTTGTGCTCTTTCTCCATGCAGCGGTTTTGATGTTGCGTAAAGCCGGGATTGCGGTAACCTCGTTGGTCTCGTTCGGCAAACTCCTGACCACAAACCCGGCAGCGCAAAACCATGATTTGACAAACCCAATGTTTGAGACAAGGGCATATAATATATATAGATGGAAGGAAGGAGGGAAAACCGCACATTTTCTTTTCTTTTTGCTCCACTACACGAAAACAATGAAGTTGTTTTTTTTTTTTTTAAGAATGAGGTTAATCCATTTCATTGCCAATACGCTGCATAACAGCAGATAAATATTCATCCTCTACATAATCAATATTGCTTTCCAGAATAAGGCCCTGTACATGTCCATGCGTTAGTGTGATATTTCATGAAAAGGAAAAATAGAAAATACTTCACAATCAACACATTGCGAGCTATCTCCAAACGATCTTTCATTTCATGCATACTAAATTTGGTAAAGTTAGACGTATGCAATACTTATATTTCTTTCTACTTGCCGTTCTGCCAATCGGTCGGGGTCTTGTGAGGAAGCCATGCTAAGAGTACTTGCCCTGTCATCTATGTCACTCTCTTGTAGCTGCTGTAGACTTCGTGTCAGTTGCTGGTTTTCCAAATGTGTTTCTAGGCAATCAAGCACATGAGTGAAAAAACCAGAAAATTTGATGATGTCCTAACCCGTGATTTGTCTTTGTGTATTTGCAAGTTTTATTTTAATTTTTTGCAACCGACTTAATGAGTGCATAAATTCGGTAACCAATGAATCTCTTTCGTTAATGGCATCTTCAACCTGCCGACTGCAAATACAATTATCAGTTACTCTTTTGGTTTTTTTTTTTGTTAAAGCACCTTCGCTGCAATTGATTATAATCCGCATCTACTGGATAGAGTGCAGCACGCGAATAATGAGCAGCGTCGAGGTTACGCGTTATGCAGTCTTTGCTTAGATTGAACTGCACCATGACATCCAATTGATTCCGCAGACCATCGATGCGCTCTTTAAAACGAAGTAAATCTTCCTCTGTGGGTGTGCTGGGAATGGACTGATCGAAAGCAGGTGGCTCAAGCTCTTGTTCATAGTATTGGATTTGTCGTTGGAGCCAGTCAATTTCACGTTGTGAATCAAGCACTTGGCATTCTTTTTTACTCAATGTTGACATGGCTCAATTAAGTGAACAAGCATTCAAATACTCAGAAAGCGAAACATCAGAAAATGACTGCTCTTCAAAGGCCCTCAGTTTCATTTTTCCGCTCAGATTGCGGTGTACTGGTTTCTACGCGGCAATTTGAATAAATTCCAAGCACACAACTTCATTTTTTCTTAGATAAACGGAAATTATAACCCAGAACTTTTGTAAAGAACATATGTTATGGATTAGTTTTGTGCAAAATATATTTTGCATCTTGCCTTATGATGCCAAAGTTAGGTTATGAAATTGTCTATTATAAAATATTCGCACCATAGAATACTTACTTTCAAGACGCAGCTGCCATCTTTCAGAGGTAAGATCAATGCCTAATGGACCGATAAGAGAGACAGTGTGTCTGCATGACAACTGATAGTGGATTTTTGCTTCACAGCCGCAACTGTCTGAAGCCACTGCTTTGTACTTTTGTGTTATATGCAGCTCGTTTTAGATCATATTGATTGCAAAATGACTGATACGTCCAAGTAAAAATTTCATTTGAACTTTAGCTTGAAACTGAAGAGTGGACATTCGAAGAACTTTTTGGTTGATCAGATGTAACTATTCGTCCTCCTAGATTCCGGGTAGATTAGTGACGTGGGTGTCATCGAACGCTGAAAAGCTTTACCTGTCTCCTTAGCCAGATATCGAGAGAACTAAGTTGCTTCAAAAGGCTTCCAAACGTTTCAAAAGTATTCTTAATTGCTCGGTGAATTCCTTCCATGCATTGTGTGGTACGAGCCCCAAGATGAAGGTGGGACTCCTTATACTGACCGGTCTATCCCTCTTGGTATTGTGGAAGTCTATTATATAAGCTGTATTTATACGCTGATGTTCGATATTTGGGCTCATACCTATCCAAGTAGTTATTCAATTCCTTTGCTTTTTTTGTTTTGTCGACTAGAACATGCCAACTGGGGATCAAACTTAGCGGTGCCTGAACAATGTTTTGTCCGACGTAACTCTCTAAAATAATAGGGACTACGAAGGCTTACATTCATTTGATGTCGTTGTTAAGGTAATAAAGCGAAAAGAAGATAGACTTTTTTTTCAAGAATAAAGTTTTCGTAGTCGTGCAAGCACATCATTCTTAATTTTTCGATTGCATGTTGGCACATTTTGCCCTGCCAATGCTGCCACAGGCCCAAAGTTGACGATGTTTGCGAGCGCCAATGGCGGAAGATCTTGATGTTGACGTAGCTCTGTCACAAATGCATCAAGGATGGCCCAACCTGACCTTTTTTCTTGCTTTTCTAATTGTCGAACAATGACCGCGGTGTCGTATGCTTTTAAAGCAGAGAAAAAATTTTAAGTCTCTTCGGGCATGGCACCCAAGTGCTAAGGATTGAAGAAATCGCGATGCCAGCTTGCTGACTGATGATGCAGATGATCCATATCCATTGTGCGGCATGTTACACAAATTGAACACCGTCGCTGGCATCAAGGTTGGCGCATTGAATTCTTCATGTCCACATCTGCATGTCAGATAGGTTGTTTCGTCCGCAAATCCAGAAGTCAACTGCCGCAATGACACGAGAGACGTTGGCATTTCATACTTGTTTCTATTACGCATGATCTCAAGGAATCGTCGTATTTCAGTGTCGCGGTAGATGATTCGAGCACTTGACGGGTAGATCTCTTGCGATGTTGCCGACATTTCTGGTCCAATATCAACTCTTTCTGATCGCAAGGAAGCCAACATTGTCACCAGAATGTTCATAGTTTTGCTGCCAATTTTCAATTTTCGCTTGATGCCAGCTCCATCTGATTCTTCGTGGACACCTATGGACAATGATTCGTATATGCGATTGGACGGTGTTGGAACGGGTTTCTGATTCGTTTCTCCATGTATATCAATCGATTTCGGTTGGCCATACGCTTCTGCCGCCAAGACGAACATCATTTCCTTGTCGATAATGATGCAACCGGTATGTAGTCGAGCAACGGCATGAAGAAGTGATGTGTACGCGCAGAATTCAGTGTTCAAGTGGTGTGATAATTCTGCCTTGGGTTCGGAATAGTTGCCATTTTTTTTTTTTTTGCATGACAGCGGGAATGAATGAGTTGCGCAGAGTTTTTTCAAGTAACGGGACAGAGTTGATTGTTCTTTGTTTGCGCAATATCTGATGTTGTGAGATTACAATCCCCCGAGTGGAGTTGGATGGTACAGTTCAAGGACGACGACACCGCTGAGCTGTCAAACGGCACTTTCGCATGCATATCCATGATGTCATTGATATGAAAAAAGCCGCATATACTATGAGCACTTGTCATGATATCATGTGACAAACGCAAGGATGCGGCTTTGGACGTCCATCTGTTGTATCAATTGAAAAGCTGGAAACGAGAGAGTAAGCGAGACTCTGAATGATGATGTTTATTGATCTTTTCTTTGTGCTATTTAAATGCTTTCATAGTGCTTGCGGGTAATGGCGGAATAGAGGAGTTTGTAGATAACTTTAGATGATCCTTTATTAGATCAGTGTTCTCACGTTCATCCTGATTAATTGTTATTCTGTGTCCGCTTATGATCTCAGCGACAGATGGAAGGGACTGAAACGCATCTAGAATTCATATCTAATAAAGTAATTACCGCCAGTATCTATAGCCGTGTTCAGATTCGTTGTTGTAATTGCTGTATAGCGATGTAAACATGTCGGATACGACTCCGTCGCTCGTTGTCCAACTTCAATGTCTTCTGGCACCCTTCATCCAACTTGAAAACATTCATACTCATTGCCCGCTTCTTGTGTTTGCGTGAGTTGATCACATCCAAATCGGCGATGCTGTCGCCGTCTTGGTCCCATTTGGCAATAGTCACCGTGCTCTTCTCATGGAATTATTGGCGTGCTTATTAAATGTGTCATAATTGGCATAAAGACCCAAACACCCACTGACAGGGCACCGGAACTTGCCATCAATCCTCAACACGGAAATGTTCACTAAAGATGACAAGATACAATCAGATTTTCTTCAACTTGTTTTTTATCAACAACATCAGACTTCCAATCACTAATTAAAAAATAAAGTTCGCGAATATGTTCTCGTCTGCGGTACATGCGAGCTGCCGCAGCACTTTTGAATGGAACTTTACATGTGTCACATTTGTATTGACTTGGAGTTGTTATGGAGGAAACTAGTTCTGAGCATATTGCGCTAGTATGTTGTTGTTCTTTGTTGTTGCCATTCATGTAATATTGATTTGTGTATGCGCACAAAAAAAAAAAAAAAGATAAAAAGATGCAGGAAAAAAATTGCTCCCTTGTGGTGTATTAGCCTTTTTTTTTTGCTGCAGACATCGCTCTGATGAAGGATACAATGCTCATGTGCATACCAGCGTCATAGCATTTTATCAGTCCCTCAGCATTTGTACCCCAATACCCACGCTTACATTAATACAACACTCCTTCATTTTCTCTACTCGACTCGTTCAGCATTCTGACACTACTATGAAATTCCTTCTTTTCAAGTCTTTTTCTCTTCTTTATTCAGCTAGTTTATTGCTTATATGGACTATTCATTTTATCCCATTATTGATCACGCACCGCTCTATATTAAGTGCTAAATCCATTTTTTTTCAATGCATTTATCTTAAAACCCAACTTTTACTGACCACATTGACACAAGACGCGTCCCTAATATGTCAAATCTTTCAACAACCTAAGCAGATGTACAACACCTACGAGAGCAACATCAATCACTGGTTAACGCTTGAGTGAACGCTTGGGTGGATATTCAGAAGTTTTGTAGATAAAATATTATCTTCCAATTCAAAGGATGACAGGCAATCATATGATGTCTAAGTAATCGTAGTATTACGAATAAGCACTATTGTCCAGAACAAGCATGGTTGTTTGATAGTATGAACATATTTAAGAGGGAAATGTATAGTTGTCCCAGAGAAAGGCTTCCAAAAGGGACAGTATCTGACATGCAGATACTCAGGATTTATATAGCTCTTGGATGTTCTGGATAACTTGACTATTCTCCTTGGTGAATGCTTGTGGTGTCCATAGTTAGGGTCCGCATAGAAAAGTTAAACTCAGTTCCATCTGCATGTTAAATTTCGTGTTGCATAAAATATCATATAGGAGGGAAACTTAGACCCACTCTAATAACAGTTTCGCAGTATTTCCATTCATGCAGCAGTCACCTGGTTTTTCATTAGTTACATCTTTACTACAGTTTCTCCATTATTTTTTTTCATCCCCACATTTGCTGGCAAAACGCCCTTGTGCATGTTTGATGAAATTTTTTTGTTGGATATCACATGTGCATATATATGGGTGCTAATGAGAAAGAGTGCTGTTAGCGCTTTGTCATCATCTGTGAGAATTAATCCTGGCTGCTTTTCAGTGAAGATACATGGACGAAGTTCTTTCGATATCCATTAGTAAGACATAGTCTGCTCATTGGTCATTAAAAAAATTTTGTCGCACTGACTCTGCCAACATTATAATACCCACTGTATTGAGTAATGACATCTTATGCATGTTGGTCTTGCTCAGAAAATCAGCCCAGCAAATTGAAAATGCGGCAATCCGTTCTGATTTTCCTGTTGATGAGAACATTCCTAGAGAGAATTATATCACCACATAGATGTGCGAGGAGATGGGTACTGCGGATTTCGCGTATTGGCATTACAGTTGAAATAAGACGAGAATTAATTCTGCCATTAGTGATACTTCATCTACTCCACCAACTCGATAATCTCTGCAGACCGGAAGACACCCTCCCCTCAGACACACGTTCCTCAGCCCTCTCCTCCATTGGCTAGAGAGGATATGCTACTTGGCGGAGCCTTCAATGGCTTCAAAAACAAAAATCAAAATTTCTCACTGATTATGATACTTCCGTGACACTGCTTGGCGAGCTTTTTATGGCGTTTTCTACAATAAAAACATATTGCAAAGGATTAGATATTTTCCAGGTAGATTTTATGAGGCAAATATTGAATCAAAGACATGACGGTATCTTAGGACCGCTGAAATTGGGTCAGCACCCCTTGCGAAGGTCTTGAATCCGTAGTCTTGTTCAAGGCCTATGGATGTTGATAGCAACGAATCTGTAAAAAATCTGCATTCGTGCGTTGGAACCATCGCGAAGGAACTGCAAGCATATAGTAACCCTCGCAGCTATACAGCAACCACTACTCCGTCCACACTCTTGACTATTCCGTGTTACCTTTAGGACTTACAACCAAACTTCCCACTGCGATATAAAGTGCTTAGAAGGACAATTAGTTTAAGATGAATTAGAATGGAATGCTTAGCACTACTACAGTTTTTTTTTTTCAGTGACATTTTTTTTCCGAAGGAGCGACTTTGACACAAATGTCAGCGATAGAGAAAACTCTGCTTAGCAGTGCAATTCATTCCCAGAAAGCGCAGCCATCAGGGGTTGTGACTTATATTGGAAGTCCTTGAGAAACGGGGAGATGCGGGACAAGCTAATAACAGTAATGATCGCTGGGTATTCCAGCTCTTAGGTAAATTGTTATTTGTCCACATGATTTTGAAAATCCTGTTATCAGAGAAGTCTGGGCAAAAGTGACAAATAAGATTTGACTATTTATGTTCATGATGAATTCTAGCCTCATAATAGAGTTTCTAATGATCCCTTTGTTTTACCTACTTCAAAACCACACGTTATTACTACTTGCGGTAAAACAAAAGAATATTATTATTTCAGGTACAAAGATTGACAGTAACACAGTTATCATCGATCAAGCGACACTTCAAATTGGATGTTACAACAAAGATCCGCAAGCCGCCAGATATTTTTATAGTCTTGGCTCTCGAAGAGCAGATGATAAACAGAAATATCTAAAATGTATTGCCAAGGCCGAATACAAGTGAGAAATAGATGTCAGCTCCGTTGTCCAAAGTTTCGATCCCGGAGACGTGCCAAGCCTTGACCAACCATTAAATTTTGCGGAAATGATCAAAACTTCCGCTCGTGTCACATCCTTTCTTCTTCTTCCTCTTCCTTTCAGACATGGGCCATTTTTTTGGAAAAAGCAATAAAGAACAAAAATCCCTTAAACTTCAAAAAAAGCTTCAGTTGGAGGAAGATAAACGATGGAAAGCTGAACTGGACCGTCGAAAAGAGCAAGAGCTTAAAGACGAAGCCTTAGCGAAAGAATTACAAGCACAACTGGAGGCAGAGGAACAAACCTCACCTGCACCAACGATACCATCACCACCACCCCTTCCACCACCAATCGTATCATCGCCACCACCACAACCAACCGTACCATCGCCACCACCAACGACAACAAATTCTCTTCCTTCGGTTCGTGATCCCTCGAATGCTCCTCCACCATTGCCAGTGAAACCTTTTGCCTACCATTCAAGTAAAACATAATCACAATGTCGTCATGAGTTAATGATTCCCTTAGACTACTCCTCAGCTAGTTTCAGTAGCGCGGAAGCTTCTTACCGATCGCCTGTACCTTCTGCTCCTCCCCCACCTACGCCAGTAACAAGGACGGTGCCACCTCCACCTTACACTCCTTTAGCTCCTTCAGCTCCACAGCAAACACCCCGTTTGCCACCAAGGAACCAAACTGCCACCGACTTATCTCTACAACCGGCAGCAAACCATTCACCACCATTGCATTCCACTCCACAGCCACAGCATCAATATCCAGATCAGGTTCCTACAAGACAGCGACGAGAATCCTACTTACCGCCTATGCAAGAGACAAGTTCAGCACCAGCATCTACACAACACCAGCATCATAACACAGTACAAACCACTCTCCAACAGCGAAGACAGTCGTACTTACCATCTGCGCAAGAATCGACTTCAGTACCAGTTTCTACACAACCACAGCATTACAACTCAACGCAGGCTGCTTCCACACGGCCGCGAAGAGAATCGTTTTTGCCACCTCCACAATGTTCTAGCTCTACCCCTGCTGCTACACCAGTACCCCACCATACCTACCCTGCGAATAACCACAATGCTCAGCAGCATGCCACAACATACCATGCACCACCATCTTCTTTCTCACACCTTCCTTTACGAAACGAACCTGTGAGGATGGTGGCCCCGCAAAACACAGCCATGCATTCGTCGTATCCACCCATAGCTACACCATCTATACCCTCCGCTTCAACGCCTCATTTACCAATTATCTCCATGCCGGAACCGTCTGTAATTTATAAATCTCGCCCCTTTGTGGAATCGCCTTCATCGTCCACGCCATTACCTCCAACTGAACGTCGACCCAACGTTGACTTGAATCGCCGCATCAGCAAAGTGGCATCCGATGGAGCATACACTAACTGTCTGCGCACTCAAAAACCGGATGAAGATACTACGAAAAACGAGACAACGACTGTGTATAATAGAAAGAATAGTAGCAGTGATTCGGAAGATGATGAAATCGTTACTTACGAAAGGAAGAATGGAGCTATGGTTAAAATTGAAAAGAAAGCAAAAATGATGAATGGTGGTTCTCTTCACCAGCATGAAGATGCAGGTGATGAAGATGAGGAAGATGGCGGGGATCCTTTTGCAGATACGTTTGCAGTTGAGACATCTGACGTAGAGAATGAGGACGAAGATGACAAAGTGGAGAAGAAGCAGGAGGAGAGAAAAATAGAAGCAGAGACTACACGGCCTGTTCTTAACCGAAGATCAGTGTCACAGAACGACAATACGAAATGGATAGATGATCCGACAGCATTACTTGCGGCGAAATCTCCCATGGGAGCTGGCTTATTAAATGGATCATCCGCCACCCGAGACGAAAAGACGCAAGAATCAGAAGAGACCACACGAAAATGTGCCATTACCATTGTGTCCCCTCATAGTCGATCACAATCCATGGGAACGTTTTCGTCAACTCCTCAGCCAGCTCCTCAGGCAACTACTTCGTATGACGATGCTACGTTTTACTCTCAACCGGTATACCCAACCAGCGTTTTACGTGCTGGTGCTCCACCTACGTTGAATCAAACACCACGTGTCAGCAATGCAACTGAAGGTTTGGAATAAATCTATTGGAATGAATTTTAATCGCCTATTACTACCGTACAGTGCCAGCCAATGAATATGGTTATTACAAGGTGGATGACACAGCAGAAGAGCCGGAACAACAAACGACTATCAACAAAGCATTACCGACGCTTCCGAATAGTAAGTCCGAGATTTTCTTTTTTTTTTAAAAAAAAAAAAAAAAAAGAAGAAGAAGAAAAAAAAAGCTGAGATTAACGGATAATTCGCGATTACAGCTGATCCAAATCATCGACATATCACCGTACCTAGCATCAATGCGGGCCAGCGCGTTTGGATTCGGGTTCATCCGACGGATACCGGAAAATCGCTAGCCCAAAGAATTCATATTGTAGCCACGTATAAAACACGGAAGATTTTGAAAGTGCAAACAGCGACAGGACGTGTTATTCCGCTGGATGAAACACCGGTTTTTACAGATTGGAGCGAAGCTAGTAGACTTAAGGATGGCGAGCCATGGCGTGTTGAGTGGGGATTAATGGATAATCATTTAATTGATGTACTGGAAGGAGGTAAAAAAAAAAAAAAAAAGAGGAGACTTTGTCTAGAAAAACTCACCTGGATGTTGCTAGGTCAAAAGCTGATGAGGAGTTTGAAAGCAAGCCTACTGTCTGAAAAGGAAAAATAATGCATCCGTAGTATGAAAGCAACAAGATCATGTGAAATGACTAAGAATCGGATTACTCTACAAAACCCGCACGTCCACATGGTAAAGACTTCCGATTCATCTTCCGAAAACCATTTTGGTACCCAAAAGAAAAAGCAAGATACTCATATTAATGGTGTATTCGATAAATAAACACTTCTGTAAAATAAAGAGCTCTAACATTCATCTGACTAAAAGTAAGGGGTCTATTGTTTCGTTAGAACCAAAGATACAGTACCGGCACACAGGAAAAAGGAATCGGATCGGGTCGTTAATAATGGTTGTACACAAGTAGTTCTGCAAGAATTTAGATCTAGCTTGGCGTTCGCATGAGCATGGTACAATTTTTGATCTCGCGACACGAAATTTCGCCACCGCGAATAATCATTGGCTAAAGAATGGGCAGCGTTCTTCTTGGCATTTCAGTGCCATTTAGCCTTTTGGCAATGTGTACTGTTCAACCTAATAAATTTGGGGGTAGTATTTAGATCAAAAAATGCTCATTGATCAACAGTTAGTACGCATGACTGTTTCGGTTACCTGAATGTTCCGATGGTGTGGGTTACCCAAGTATTGAATTCCATTTCGAGGCTGTGCAAATTCGAGGCTGTGCTCCCTTAACAGTGCGCAATCACGAAGAAGAAAAAAGGAAAGGACGCATACCTGCGACCTGGGCTTAGTGCTATGGCTGTCGTTTTTGTTTAAGAGGCTGTTGAGCATCTCACTTAAGAGTGAAAAATCACGTGTGTAATGGGTCATCTCATTATTGTCCATTTCCATGTGGCGTTTTAAGAACTGGATAGAGACTTGGAGACCCAAGCGATTGTAGGACATCAAAAAATGAAGACGATGTAACTTTAATTTCTATACCCGCACCCGAGCAGATGGGGACCAGCATCATAAACTCATTGTAAATGGAAGGCAAAGCACCACGTGGTTACTATCTCTTGCGTTTGCTATAGCTTAACGGGATGTTTCTTTAAGAGGGTTTATAGGGAATGCTAATGATCGAGTGCTACGCATGAAAAAGTGGGGCAATCAGACCGACAACGCACAGAATCAGGTTGTGGGTCTGTCGACCAGATAACTGTTTGAATAGGGTCATACCAAAATAGATTTCAGGAGCTTCCATTGAGATAACAAAAGAAAGATTAGCGATTCTCTAATAGAGCTGTTGTCATGAATTAGAAGCTGTCAATAGACAAAAGGAAAAAAAAAAAAAAAAAAAAAAAAAAGGATCTGCGTATTTATCGCAATTTTTTTTTTTTACTCGTTTACCCTGGTCCATACGATGCTTCCCAAGTTTAACGGTATCTCCGGGGGCCAGTCATGAAGACGAGGAGAGGACCCAATTTTGGGAGACCACTTTCTCGAGCAAAGCGAATGGCTTTGAGTGACACAAGGGTGGCACCAGCCATTCCTCTTGTGTGATTGTTTCTTATCATTTACTGCAGCGTTGGAGGGATTGTAGCACATGATAGTTCATTGGAACGATGCATGCATGCAAATTAGAGGAAAAGACATTGACGTAAAACTGCCACCTCTTTCAGCTACGATAGAAAAAAAGAAAGCATCATGTACATACGAATCGCGACTCCGCGCTGCGTGGTGTGCCTTTCGGGATGCGCAGCACCGGTGTGTGCTACACCCGGGGCGGGGGGGAGAACATAATAAAAAAGGACAGGCACACAAACACCTTAAACGCTGAGGTTACAAAGTTCCTTTTTTTTTTTTCCTCTTTTAACTGTGTATGCCATAGCAACCAAACAAGGTCCCTCTATTACGTTCCTTTTCTTAGTTACCATTGTTACCCGTTGTTATAACTACCACCCCTTAAGTTTTTAACACCACACTGTCTTGCGCATTGCACGCTTTTAAGTCAAAAGAAAGAGACCTTCACTCATTCCATTCCTCTATTATCTCCTTCACTGTATAATACCATTCGTTACGCCATGCTTTCTGATTCTCTCTCATCAACGACCTTCTCGTCCACTAATTCAACAGCCCTACCTCCGTCTCCGTACTCGTTTGAATTATCCAAGAATTCCCTTGGTAGCACGTTATCCGAGCTCATTGAGGCCGAAGGTTCCTATTTGGAAACCCTGAAAACCATTGACGTTGTATGTATGCGAAAAAGATAGCCATTGGAGTGGATAAATAACCCGTTTGACAGCAAATATCGCCAATCTGGACAAAGCAGTCGCCATCCACCGCCCCTGATTTTTCAGAATTGCTGCAATCTATCCATGAAATTGCGATGCTAAGCCGTCGTTTTGAAACGGTAAATGAGCACTCCTGTATTTGGTTGAAATATACTCACGTCTGACAGCAATTGGCTAAAATTGCTTCGCAACCCCATGCTACTGGTGAACTCGGTGCCGTATTGACGAAATGGGTAAGTTGGCAGCCTTTAGCAACATTTTTTAATTTTTTTTTTTTGTTTTTGCATATAGACGAATGAAATGGAAATCCCTTATGTCAATTATTCCAGAACGTTTATCAATGATCTCAATAAGCGCCAGGATATCCTGGCTCCATTACAGCCTTTGCTTCGCGTAGGGTCATGGGAAATGAATAAGAACGTCACAGCTTAACGCAGGTTGCACCCATAGGAACTGTCTACCCTTACTGGTGCAGCAATGACACTTGAATCTTTATTTAACTCACCTGCTGAACAACTTCAGCAATATAAGATCCTGTACAACGTAAGTCCGACCCCTAGGCACCATGGTAGATCAAGGGGGGCAGTTGTCGATCTCTTTCTTATTTTCTCGCGCGTAGCGATTACTAGATACTGTTGAAAGAGGCCAGACCGACCATGGTCTTCTTCTAAAGGCCATACAGAAACTGGACACACTTCTTCTTGTGGTCCAAAAGCATACTATCCAATCGACTAGTACTTCACTCTCGTCCTTTGAACTTGATATGGATTCGCTAAGTTTGGGATCCGTCGCAAAGCAAGATACATTTGAAGTGGATTGTTCCCAGGTCGTTGACCCTATCAGCGAAGCCCCCATGGTAAGCTTATCGAATGATAAAAAAGAAAAAAAGAAAAAAATTTATCAGGCGGCTAAAAGTTCCCGGTTGTCAGCACTATTCTCTTGAGCTGGGGCCGAAATCGCTTCTTCGTGATGATTTCTTGATGGTTCCCAAGAAGGGAGAAGCCATTCGTGTCCACTTGGTTTTGCGAAGTGACGCTGTGTTAATCTGCAAGGACAAGGAAAACATGAGCAAATATAGGCTGATGTATCCAGCAATCCCTGTTAAAGATATTACTGTCCAAGCCGTCTCGTTAGACAGAGAGCTGATCGGAGAATATATCGTTGAATTCACGCTCCTCAACAAAAAGAAATTGGTCCTGCGTGCTTTCTCGAAAGAGACACGTAATGCTTGGATTGGCGTCGAGGGGAATGCACCTGCGACAGCCTTGTCTGGTATAAGACCTTTATCTGCTGTCTTGCAAAAATATATGCCTGTTCCAGCAAATGTCACGAAACCATTGAACACAACGATGTCGATTCATAAGCAAGATCTTTTTAATTTTTACACGGATAATTCGGGCGATATCTCTCCGATTGAAAGTTCTTCGGATGAGGATGATGACCAGCAAGGTAAAAAAAATATGAGAAAAAGACGTTCGTTGACGAGAAGCTCTCTAGGATGCTCCTCAGATTACGCCACGCCTATCACTCCGCCACCAAAAGACGCCACGCTTGGTTCTAAAAAGGCCTTGCCACAAGTTCCCGTCGTTGCTCAGAAAACACTTCCGCCAAGTCCGCTATCAAAGGGCAACAACATTGCGCCACCGAAGCGTACGATCAGCCGATCGCCAGGTGATGGAAACGTTGCTCCTCGTCCTCCTCGTCCTCCTGTAGCAAGCCCACATCTTGTTCGAACCACGAGTCATGAGCGACCGACTCCACCCCCCAAAAGTTTGAGTGGATCTGTGATGCCGCAGGTTATTACAAAGCCAGCACCTCCTCCGCATGGAATCCCCTTTCCTTCTAATTCACCTCAGCCGCTACAAACCACCTCGGAGCGCCAACCTTTTTCTTCCTCTTCTTCCTCTTCTTTCACTGCGGGTACCAACCAGCATCTTCACCCCAACCACGCTTCACGGCCGACTACACCACGATCAAGCCCTACCTCACCTTCCTTCCCTGGCATCCAGAAACCTCTTCCAAGGACCTCCTCCATGAGAAACCGTGAAACACCCTCAACTGCCCAACGGCCCGCTACTACCAACCGTTCTCAAATGGGTATGATGCCTTACCCGCCCAGCCAGCTCCCTTCCCCGCAACAACAGCAGCACATTCAGCAGAATGCAGCGCAGCGGAATCCTCATCCCAACCGGCCCCCCATGAAGCAGCCTTCACCATCTCAACATCAGCAGCAGCCGCAACGTTTACCCTCGCCTCAGCCCTCGCCAGGTTACCGATCTCCTTCCCCTCAACCGGTAAGCCCAGGATCTCGCAGTACATCCCAGCGTCCAGGCGCTTCACCTGTGGGCATGCGGTCATCATCGCATAATGGTGGGCGGGGGCATTCGCCAACACCTAGTTGTGATTCAAGCGCTGTTTCCCTGTCATCCGCCAGTTCCTATAGCAGTGAGCGTGCACCAACCCCACGTCCTCATCCTGGGTTTCAAATGTCCCCTCGTCTTGCACCACTGACGCCCGAAGACCTTGGCTCGCCGCCGCGAAGTGTAAGTTCTTTGGTTCTGTTTATTTTTTTTTTGTTTTACTTACCAGAAACGTCACATCACGCGTATGATAGCCTAATCTGTATGCAGTTAATAATGGACAAGTCAACGCGATTCGTCAGGTGCTCTATGGAGGACAGTGTGAAGTGTTCCGATGGAAAGATGAATCGTGGTACGCTGTTGAAGGCAACTGTCGATTGGAAGTGCGTCAGACACATAGCAACCGTTCTTGTGTGTCTATCCGTGTTGAGAACACGAATGAACTGTACCTGAATGCTTGGATCCTGACGAATACGGAATTTACCCGTCCCTCACAAACAGATGTAGGGATTTCAGTTTATTTAGGACCAAAGAAGGAAGAGTACCTCGTTCATTTCCAACAAGCGTCGGATGCAAACGCGTTATTCCAAGTTCTGTATCAGACGCGTCAGGAAGTTGTGACAATAGCTACTGAAGATAGTATGCTTGATCGTTCAGATTCAGTCCAAGCACCACGACCAGAAAATGTTCCTCAAACACTGAAGATTGCTATGCAGTGTAAATGCAAGCTTTATGTTCAAAATGAACACTCCAACTGGAGTAGTTTTGGAAGTGTAGTCATGAAGATTTCTCAGCAATTACCAAGTCGAAGGATGCATATTGAAATAGATAATGAAAAGGGAAAGCAGACGACCAAACTTGTCAGTGCTATTGTTCAGAGCCGAAACGTTGAACGACTATCAGCAAAACGCGTCACGGTATTACTTGTGAACGAACGTGAAAATATCAGTGTGGTATACATGATACAAGTCAAGGAAGAGGCAACAGGTGATAAGATT
This sequence comes from Saksenaea oblongispora B3353, assembly GCA_000697495.1. Taxonomy (NCBI): domain Eukaryota; kingdom Fungi; phylum Mucoromycota; class Mucoromycetes; order Mucorales; family Saksenaeaceae; genus Saksenaea; species Saksenaea oblongispora. The sequence goes on from JNEV01001660.1 coordinate 139,780, forward strand.
TACGAATATCTCAAGACAAAAAATGCAGAGAATGGATGGTGAAGAAGTACCCATCTTCTTTTTTTTTTTTTTTTTTTACATTCAAACAACAACAATAGACTTTTTCTCACTCGCTCTCGTTCTTTACTTTTTTTTTTTTTACCATAGTTTTTTTTTCATTCCGTTCCCTCATCTTCTTTTTCTTTGTTTTACCGCCCCTGCATCTTGCTGTTTTACATCACATTTAGTTAACTTCCTTTTTTCTATTATTATTTTGCATGAATATTTATTCCATTTGGTCATTCTATAACTATTGTGTTATAACTTTTGTTTTATCTCTTATTTGACAATGAACCATGGTGATTAGTCCCTATTTTGAAACTATCCGTGAAATTAAGAAAGAAGGGAAATCCAAGAAAAAAAGGATCTTGTCCCTGCCAATAAACCGAAATGGGAAAAAACTGACACTCATTGAACCAAAACAGGAAATACTTCTGACACAAACAATAGACATTGATCGAAAACGACATCTTAAAATAACTCTTACTGCTCTAATTAATTAAAAAAGATCATTGTTCTCCTAAATATAACTTCAATATGACAGATCGATGAGATATTTGTCATTGGCTACACAGAAAATGACACTGGATCAGCAATGTCAGTGAGAAATAAAACCACGTATCATGCAGCGATCGTCTTTAAAGAGTATCATCTGGATAATGATCATTGCTTCTTATTGTCATTTCATTATCTACATATGGGAACCATGCACAAGAATTAACAAAGTACAGCTTATCTAAGCTCATCTGTTCGTCAAAGCATTCTGACATCGACAGTGCACGAATGTTTTTAAAGATGCGCCGGACAATGACCATATTTAGCCTAGATTGTTCTCCTACTGAATAAGACATACCACAAAGCGATGCAAGAAGAAAAATTGTGTGTCTTGGATTAGTTGGACGATCAGTCTTAGAAAGTTTGTTCATAAAATCGAATGCACATAAATACACCCATTTGCTTGGCTGTCTTCTGTTGTATAATCGACAGACACTTCTTTTTTTCTTCTTCTTTTTCTTTTCAAGATGAAAAACTACAAACAAACGGCTCGCGTCCCGCGGCCAATGAACTGCTTTTTGATTTACCGACAAATGATAACGAACGAGATTATTGAATATGCCCCGCGCGCCAATCATAGGGATATTTCAAAGGTTGTGGCAAAATGGTGGAAGGAGATGGATGAGGACAAGAAGAAAAAGTACAAAGACCTTGCCGATTCTGCAAAACGGGAGCACTCCAAATTGTAAGCATTCTTGCTTTATTCTTTTGTAATTTTTTCATTACTAATAAAGCATTTTCCGCTACAACAGATACCCCCATTATAAGTATTCGCCTAAAAAAAGAGAAGCACAACACAAGACAAGAAAATACACACGACGAAATGTGTCTGGGTTTACATCACGTTCAGAGGAAAATAACCTGATCATGGAACTTATTTACAACTGCAATGATCCAAGCAAATGCCCCGCCGTTATCAAGCAAGCGCTCAAGAAAAACAAAAAACGGAACCTATCTTCGAATTCTACAAGACATAGCAAAGCTATCGAAACGATGGCGGTAAAGGAAGAACCAATGGACTTTTCCTGCAATGACATGTGTTACCCTTCGCCAAGCCAATCTTGTCATTCAAGCGGAACACCTTGCGACTTGGAGAACAACTTTATCCAGTCGCCCTCACTTGACCTACCTGCCCTGGAAACTCCTGTAGTACAAGAGAACAGCACTCCATCATCAAGTCCTGCCAATAGCATTAGCTTTTGCACTTTCCCAGCATCACCATGTTCCTATCGCTATGACCATACAGTAGTCTGTAACACAGACATCGCATTCCCACAAGAATATGGCGTAATTCCAGGTAATATGCCATTTTATTTTGATGTAATGCCCGCATCTGAAGAACCATTGTACGAAAACCACTTTTACAATGGAATTGAGGACACCCAACGGACATGCATTGATCCTACCTTACTTTCCATGCCACCCTGCTGGATACCCGATCAAAACACGTATATGCCAACATCCTTTATCCCACCACCCGAAATATTCCCTCCATTTTACTATGATCCAAACGATTCTTCTCCCTTTATCTAAACCAAATCTCTATGTATCTCAGTTCCCTATTTTTTTTCTCCTATGCCTGTTCTTTTTTGTTGTTCTTATTTTGTAAGCATCGGTATCGGTTTAGATTAGTATGATTCTTTACTCTGTAGCGTTAAAATGCCATGCACATGTTCTCTTGTACCTTTTCTTTCTTTCCTTCTTTCTTTTTCTTCTTTGTATTTTCTTAGGTTATTTGTCAGACTGACATGCAACAGTTTATGAATCCTCTATTTTCTACTGTTAAACTAGATATTATTAAAATGTGAGTTTAGTCAAGCTTGCGAAAAAAAAAGTTTTCTCCTGTTTTTTTTTTTACGTGACAAGACACGCTTCGGCTTATTCTCGACCTATCGGAGACTATTTCCTCAGAGATGCGCTGAGGCTGAAAGAACGATTGTCTTTGCATCACGCGTGAAGTCCATCGAGCTCCCTGTTTTTTTTTTTTCTTTGAAATTCTATATTTTTAGATCGATAAAGCGAGAATTCTAAGCTTTTACTTTATGAAATGAAGAGAAAAAAAGTAACTTGATCCATCTGCCACAGTGTATCAAAATTTACAAACATTCTCTATAGCTGCATTTGAGTTTATGTTTTTTCTTAATGCTTGGTTTCGTAGCTAGAATCGGCATGCACGTGTCAAAATTCTTTTATTCGACAAAAATGGCAACTGCTAAGCCCAAACTTTTTTTTTTTTTGAATTTGACACGGAAAAACCAGAAATATTGCAATAGTATATTTGATACAGCGTAAAAAGCTTAGGGGATTATTGTAATACATACACTGATACTGGATTTGCTGTGCTACCAAGTAGTTTTGATGATTGCTGCGCCATTTCTGTCTAAATCTATTTTGTCAGTAGTTAGTTGTTGAGAAGATAAAGTATAGCTATTCGTTTGATAGAAGTGAATAGGATGCACATAAACAATGTGACAAACGAGTACTTAATAGCGAACAAGTAAAGCTGTAAGGGAGAATAAAAACGAACGACAGAAGGTACTACTAGCAGTAAAGAAAGAAAATACGCGACGACAGTGCAGAACTGTGTAGTATTATAAACCGATCTATACATAGGGCAATACAGATAAATATATGGTATACGATTACTGTACAAATGTTACTCTGGATCTTTCACGAAAAAGAAAAAAGAAATAGAAATAAAATGCTCGATGCTGTTTTTATTCTTCTTCTGAGTTGGTATTAATATTCATCAATTGCAAACAGACATAGTGCAGGGGGTATTACTTCGTTCGATCTAGAATATGTCTTCCCAAATCGTACTTGAACGCCTCTGATAATTAGCTAGAAACTTCGAAATGAAATGTCGCCCACGGAGCATGCTTTACTTGCTCCGAGATTCTCGTGGTTACACAGTATGTTTGCGTTAAGACTGTATTCTAAGATAACTTCTAGATGACCGCTAATACTTACTTTTATGGACAAACACCGAATAACTCCGTCATAGACATCTGAAACGGGTCACTGTATTCAATTGAGAATTTTAGAGATAATATTGACAACTCACTTTTGTTTTGCACAGCTACCAAGTGAACAAAGAAGATATGACACTATTGTTATATGCAAACAGATGCTACCAGTGTTTTCTAAATACAAAGCTTCTTAATTCAACCATAGCTACCGGAAACAGCAGTGATGGTAGTCATGGTGTATGCACGGTACCAAAACAAGAGGTAGGATGATCAAGTCACGCACACTGGCACTGACGAAGTAAGGAGTGAGGAGACGCAGACCAAAACAGAAGCTTGTGTTCGGTGAGCCTCTAGCTTGCATCGGAGAATCATTGCTTGTTACAATGAATAAGGAAACGAAAGATAAGTAAGCATAAACTATGTGCGGTTATCAACATTGAATCACATCTATTAAGTAGCTGCAATCATATATATTCTTCGTTTTAAAGCGGCACGTCTTTTACCCGCCTACTGGATCCAGTTACTTTAGAACGACAGACATGCATTGATTTGTGTACACTGTTATTTGAATGTTGTCACTGCGTACATACTGTTTATTTAAAAGATTATAATGGTGTATAGCCATTTTGTTGTTAACGACCGTAATGGCCTAAGCAATATATCGATAGACATGAGTGATCTTGTGTTTATAGTAAATCCCAGTACGTACCTGGGATGTTTTTATAAAAAAAAAAAAAGAGCCAAAAAATAAAGAAAGAACGAACAGTCTTCCTTTTTAAATGTTTCTTTGTTGGCTGGAACATCTCTTTATCTAGAAACACAATGGACCAAGTCATGTTCCAGGCCCACTCTGATACGACGCAGAAAAGTGCTACTGCTCTAACCACAAGGCCAATTCGCTAGCGCAAAATAACCTTTCACCCCAACGCAAAGTGATCTACGAAATACTGTACCTTACATTTAGTTGCGGGCTATATTGACATTTTGTTTGTCTGTGGTCCATCAAGGAACGCTATCCTGAAATGGTATCATACTGGAGCAAAGATGGTAGCAGTCTGGAATTATAAAGAAGTAAAAGTGATTCACTACGCCCATTCGACACAGTACATGGTCTGTATCCTGTGATGTTCATTTTACTACTATGCTTATACTGCACTTTGGAAACTAGTGCCGAAGACAATACGCAAATTCTAGATGGATTCACGAAATAGGCCAAACCATATCTCGCAGATTCGTTTTATCATTTTTGGGCTTTCATTGAAGCTTAATTTATCTGTTGAGAGTGCAGCAATGCTAAAGTCTCCCGACGATCGAGATATAGAATAATGCCGGAAGTATGTGCCCTAGCATATATGCACCCTTCCTTCCAGTTGTTCATTAGTTGCCTAAAAATTATCCAGATACAGAAACCTTTATAGCTTACATGATTATGGACAACCTTACAAAGACTAAACGCAATGATCCAGTCAAACACCCACTTATCAGTATTGAAGTCTGATTTTGCAGTTCAATCACCGATAGAGTCACAAAAGCGTTTCTGCCACAAAGAGAAGGCGGTCTATTGTATCCGTCAGACGACATGGCCAACCTTTCGCAGTTGGAAGGCTTGTTGCAAGAACTTAATGATGGGAATGGTGCACCCATTGTTTCTGAAAAGATTGTTCAAACTGTCGCTGATAAAAAAGCACTCGCGACAGACATTGCAAGACTCGTCCTTTCTGACATTGCGGACGAAGATCTTGGTGAGTGTTACGCCAAACGATTAAAAAAAAAGTCATGGAATACAATGGGCAGACGAACGAGGGGGGAAAAAGAATGAGAAGCGCTAGACGTGTTAATAATGTCCATTACAGATTACGCGTCTTCATTACTTCTTCATCATGAGCGCGGCATATTGCGGTTTTTAAATAGCAACGTACAATCGCGTGACAGCCTGACCACAGCAGCGCAATCAATTCTTCTCGATATGCTAAACACATTTATTGAAAAAGCACAAATCATTCTTCAAACTTATGTGCAGAGGATCAAAGTACGCTTTTCAGTCCTTACTGTACGTTTCTTATTTATTATTTCATCAGAAAACATGTATGACAATGACTGGATCGCCATCCACTTCCGTGCGTAGCTCTGCTTTGGCAGCATTGACAACATTGATCGATTCAGAAAAGAGCCATCTAGACACAACTGCTTTGGATATTGAGAACATCTACAGAAAGTAAAAATGAAAAAGAAAAGAAAAAAAGTATGGACACATCGAAAGGGGCGGCTTATCCTGGTCCACTGTAGATACGCCCATGAATTTGTCCTTGCCACTTCAAAAGTCCCGGATACAGTCAAGGCTCGTATTATAGAACTTCTAGGAGTCATTGCCAAATACCACTCCACTATTATGGACGAAGACAGATCAAAAGCATACGTCCGATGGTGTCTTGGGACACTGGAAAAGCAACTCTTGCAGGAGGAGAGGGCCGGAAATATAATTGTTTCCGGTTGCTTTAGTGGTATGAATGACTTTCTCGATGGAAAAACGTCGGCCATTGTCCCAGGTATGTCGTGCATCAACTGCGATAGGGTCGTTCAAACCGTTCGTCTTTGCAATCATTTAGCCTCTACCGACAGCAATCGATTATATCGTGTTGTTAAGGTTGTACTGAATATACCTCGAGATCTCAGCCGGTACATGACACCAATAGGTAACACACCCAAGGAATCTTGAGACTAGTTCGAGTAACGCTGCTTTCAGCTGCATTAAATTTATTCATGAGACACGCGGCACTATTTACCAACCATATGATTCAAGATGGTGAATTGTTGTATAATTATCTCAAATCGATAGCTGGTCATCAGAACAGAGATCTTTCAAAACTGGCTTACAGAGCCATGGAAGCTCTCTTGGAACAGGTAACGCGTTTCTCTATTTGTTAGAAAACGTATTTATAGCTCTTTGCTAGGTGGCAGCAACAATGGCAAAAACCACAGCAGGCACCGCAGAGAAACAACTGTTTACTGTAAGCACATGCTATGTTTCCGTCTGATGCCTACTAATGTGGTTTATTCAGTTTTTCCTTACAAAATTTCTATCCATTCTGCAGCAAGACTATGAAAGGGTAGACTTCCCGGACTTGGCTATTTCAATACGTGGATTAGGCTATTTCTCCAACGCTTGTAAAGCATACATGAAACCTCATGAATTTGATTTTCTTTGTGGCGAAATGCTAAAGAAGAGCCAGTGGTTTCATTCAGAGTAAATGAAATTTTTCCGAGTGGATTTTATGATTGACTATTTTATCTTAGAGTCCATCTGTACCAGCAACAGCTGATTCCTCATTTACCGTCATTTATCCAAGCCTATACTCAATTCTCAAGTCAAATGGATACCTTACCAATTGAGTGGTATTTGAGTCTGACGAAGATGGCAAAAGTCCTCGTCGCAAATTATTCCAAAATAATGTTCTACCGTCGATCAACGGCTATTGACGCTGTACGTCGCTTGCTTAAGATGTTGTATCAAAGAGGGGAAGGAACCCTCCGAGGATTCCTGAGCGAATTTTGTACGTTCTACGCTTACTGTGTGTTCGTATGGTACTAATATTCATTTCTGCGGCCTAGTTTACCATGCCTTGGTATGTACTTGCAGTTCTGACGCGTCGGACAACAGCCCAAATGAAACGCCTCACTATGTTGATATGCTTCCTTTCTGGAATATCATGATTTCTTCTAAAACAAACGATGGTCAAGACAGTGACCAGACTGAACAACGGACCTATCATGCCATTGTGTATGCGGAATTTTTGGCCGCTTTTATGAGACTCATCAAAGCGTTTAATCTGGACATCAAGATTGTTAATGACGCTGAAGACGAAGGACAGCAGCAGCAAAATGCAGGAGCAGCAATCACTGTAGCATCGAACGTACTGCTACCCGTGAACCAGAAAGACTTCCTATTGTTCCAAAATCTTGTAGATTTTTGGTGTGAACTGCTTCCACGACTTGAGGCAAACCAACTGCGCAACTGGGCTTACATTGCTGGCAGCTCTTTGATAGACGCCAGTCTGCGAATGCCACTCGTAAGCGGCTTTTATAAGATGCTGTCAGTTCTTCTTTTAGTTGCAGATAAGCTTCGTATCTTTCACGGCTATAAACATATGAGCACTGGACAGCAACAACAGCGGAATAGCGAAGATGTACCTGATGCCCAGGTAACAGTGTGAGATGGAGAGCATGATCTGATAAGGAAAGTAGATGGGTGGTCATGCCACATTTCTTCTTTTTCAGAACTATTTGAAAGAGGTACGGCATCGAGCCCAGCAATTCAAGGATGAATTGTTAGCGTCGTGTCTGCGTCTGATACTGGCCTGTCCACTTCACTTCTTTGACCTGCCCGAATTGATCTCACCCTTCCAAACCGCGCTTCATCTCGGTGTCAGCTACTACCCCCTCGCATGGATCGCACTGGATGCGCTTGAACTCTTGCTAGGCACAGACGCTCTTGCTTCGGTAGACGAAGCCTTTTTATCCGAAGTCCTACCCCACATGAACGAATATCTTTCTCTGGAAATGAAGTTTAAAGCAGAGGCCAAAAGCACCAAACGTCCCTACAAACTATCTATGACAGCTGTACGCCGACCGGATGTGCATAAAGACAGAAAGCTTGATGCAATGCACACTGAAACTATGAGTCTTCGCGACGTACAGCTACGCATCTTACGGATTCTGGCACGTTTGGGAGGCAGAAATAAGCTGTTGCTTAGGACAGACACAGCAACGAAAAGCAACCTCGCCGTTCCAACAACCCTTCAAAGTAGTGATGTCATGAGCAATTTGACTCTTACCTGGGATCCAGAAAGACCACTTCGACTTCATATCCCCTTCCCCAACTCAAAAATTGAAATTTCGCTAGGTATGTTCTTGGATATTGCTATGTATCGTGGTTTTAACAGGGAATAGATGAGATGCTACCAAGGATATGCGAACTGGCTGAGACCTCGCCAGACAGAAAGGTCAAAGTTGCTGCGTGCGAACTACTTCATGCACTTGTTTTGGTAATGGTTGGGAATAGCGCTTTCCAAGCAAAAGACAGTCAGGAAGCGGTTAAATCACGATATCACAGACTCTACCTTCGCATCTTTCCACTTCTGTTGCGACTAGCAGTTGATATTGACCAGGTGGCAAGAGATATGTTTAGGATGCTGATAACCCAGTTAATTCACTGGTTGACAAACAATGCGCAGTATGAGAATCCCGAAACCATTGCGCTTTTGCAGACATGCATCGATGCGTCGTGCAGTACGAATGCTGCTCTCCGCGATTATGGTGCTGATTGTCTTCAAGAATTCACCAAGTGGACAATAAAGCAAACCAAGGTTCAGGTGCGCGAAGGTCCGCTTAATATCAAGTCCCTGTTGAAGCGCATCTACCACCTGGCTACCCACCCAAGTGCAGCAAAACGACTTGGATCAGCTATTATCTTTAATCGCATCTACCGTATCTTCCGTGAAGAAGAAGTGCTGGTAGATGGATATACACTTGAATTGCTGCAAAAGCTGTTTGTAAGTCTACAATTGGCGGAAAACGATCATCCTTCGATAGGTAAGTGAGTCATTAGTAAGTCCATGTTTGTTTATACCTTTGTTCAGGTACCCGTGAACAGACAACGGCTGCCATTTCCCATGTCAAGCGGATTCTGCGCGTCAAAATCAATCTCTTTTTATCCGAAACACCGATACGAAGACCATTTCCAGGCGCCGAACGTTCGGACTTGCCATCCATCATTACATGGACGTTTCACGAAACGGGACAACCTCAAAGAGGCTATGCCAAAGCCTGTATGGATTTCTTCAGCGAATTTGTGCTTGGTCTACTTGGTAATTTCTAAACTTGCTTTTAGAAGCATTACCTAACACTATCAATGGCGAATTATAGGCATTCAAGGTGCTGATAAATGGGTACAGCAGCAGCAGACAAAAAATCCACGCCTATTATTAGATATTTACGAGACTGAAAAACTTGTTCCCCCTCACCTGGACGAGACATTTTCCATTTCTCGCTATCTCCAGTGGCTCCAGCAGCTGACTTGTGCTTTGGATGGTTATGTTTGGCTCATGGAACGCAGTGCCATTCAGACCAAAGATGTGATTGCCCAGCAATCATCTGTGTTGCTTCGTGCGATATTATTCTTTGTCCAGCATGAGCCACAGAAATTACTGGGTCGAACAGCCAAGGAAAGCCTATTAGAGCGATCAAGGGTTCTGTCACTCACTGCTTATGCCGGTCTCCAAGTAGTTCATTTAATAGAACTATTTCTACGTTCCTCTGAAGCCCATGATGCTTTAGATACACTGGAAAGCTGTGGACTATTGCTTGATAAAGGCCTCAGTCGTTTGATAGCAAGAATGCTGGTGTTTCCTGACCAAATGGTGGAAGCTTCCCAGACGGAGCAGGGCATCATATCTGTTTTGTTAAGCGCAAGAAAGTTAAAATCTCGTGTGAGAAGCTTTCTGAATATTGCAACTGAAATCAGCCCCGTACGGCTCTTGAGGATTTTTGTGCGAGCGGTTGGGCAGACACTGGATGATGCCAAGGTGGATCTCGAGAACCTGACTCCAAATCAAGGTAAAAAAAATTCAGTGTCTTGTGTACGCACTTACCATTTGACAGGTGACATAAGCTGCCTATCGCAAGTAATCGAAGGCATTAATCAATTGCAATATTTCCATTTGTTGGATTTGTTCTGCAGCGAAAATCATAAACAAAAAAATGGCCATGTTGCGACAACTGCAGAAGAATACTGCCAAAAGCTCTTTGAAAGGTTTACTAAATATCATCCCACGGAGGACGAAATGTGGATCACTATCTTAGGAACCTTGCTTCAAGTTGTGTTCAACCAACCTGGATTTGCACAATCTCACGGTGCCTCTCTTATTGTAATACAACACACGTTTACATTACAATATCCAACCCATTTGTATCATAGGATTTTACTGGCTTACTAGAGAAGAAAGATGACATGGAAAAGTTGACGGTCTATCGCAAATACAGCTACTATGTAAGCCTTTAGAAAACATTGCTGACAACGGATCGATTCACTATCATGTCAGATCAATGGATGTATTGCATCAAACTTCAAGGATTTCATCCCGGTTTTTGCTTCTCGGTTGCAAGATTCCGTTGCTCGAGAGATTCTGCTTGGAATGGTGGGCCATCTGTCCATATCAAAGACAACACGCAAGAGTGAGATCACATGTTTTATACGAGATGTAAGTTGATCAAATATACATGTTCTATACTAATCAAACGTACACTCCATTAACAGCTCGTGTCCGAACCTTCATTTGTGGAGAAACTGTAAGTGAATGAGGAAGTCAGGCCATATCATTGGATGGCTACTGATGCCTGTGAATAGATTCTGTGATTGGTACAATCGTAAAAAGTTTCTCGATTTGGTCTCCATGTTCAAGGGGATCTTTGAATCCGACCCAACTGTCCTTTCGAGGTCGAAAGATGAAGATATCTTTTCCATCTTTTGCGATTCACTCTATCGTCTGCTGGATCGGTCTGTGCCGCTTTCTGCCAAGAGTGGTGTCTTTGATATACTGCCAATTTACCTATGTATTGAAGGACCACACTTGGAAAAGGTAGACCACCTGAAGCAAGAACCATGGCTAAATCTTGTATAGGTTGCACATCATTTGAAAGACACCGTGAACATGCAGTTCCCTGCTTCTTCAATTGACTTGAAGCGAGGATCGGATGAGTAAGTTACATTCATATCTTCTGTTCACAGCTCACATACAGAAAACAGGTATAACGACTACGTCGTAGCACTGGATAGCTTGTTGAACGTTATGGCTACTTTGCATTCAGTCCTTATTTTCAAGGCACTTATTCCTACATTTATTCAAGAAAGCAACCATATCCACGCTGATGCCATTCGACGGGCCATTGCCATGTTTTCAGAAGGTCTGGGTCTCACAAGCTTTGAACAAGCGGCGCAAGATTGTTTCAAGTAGGTGTACCTACGGTAAAAATGACGGCAAGGATGTTTATTTTTATCACTTTTCATATTAGGTACTTTGCAGACGAAACACTTCCCATGGATATGAGGCAAAACGCAATGGAAATTGTTATATCCATGTTACCCCTGGTTCCAGATAGCCATGTAGTTGCGTTCTATACAACAAACGTTGTGTACGTGATGAGCATGATCAAAAGAGATTTTATTCGACGAGGAACAGATGACGAAGTAATTCATGATTTGAATGAGAAACGATGCTGTTTCCGCCTGATGCAAATATCCTTTTTTTTTAAAAAAAAAATTGGTACAAATGGGTTAGCAAAGGTACTTTTTATCCTTAACATCTATTATGTACATCCTTTATGAGCGATTGTCCATCAACGAGGTTCATAGCCCTGAAAGTAAGATTAGTGCCGCATGGGAAAAAGCCCAAAATACGCCCGGGCAAGGTCGCAAGATGACGATCGATCTGGTTGGTATGGCAAATCGGACAAAAAACAGAAAGGTTTGTTTGCGTATAGCATTTCAATGGCATAATATCCTGTATAGAATTTACCAGAGGCAGAGAAAATCGTCGAGGCGAGGATTCTGTGCCAACAAACCGCCTATAACGCAGCCGCTGCTGCCATACTACGAACACAGACGAGTGAAAAATTTTACGTAGGCTTCTTATTTATGGAAAAACCCAAAGAGCCTCTATGGGAGAATATTATTGATTTGCGCCAACAAGTCCATTTCCCCATCGAACTTGATCAGCCTTTGACGACTCGTCGTTTAGAATATTTCCAGATGCAGCAGGCCTACAAAACTAAGAAATTCAATAGAAACGTTTCCTACATGTCGTCTGTGGCCATTGCTGGAAGCAGGTAAGCATTTATTTTGTTGTGTAGCATTTGCTCACCTAGTCTTTAGCTTGTCGCAGGCATCCTTGTCCGAGGTATTTAATAATCATGTATATTGAAGATTTTCTTGACAACATTACTTTATCAGTTGGCTTTGGAAAATACAGAGGGTTCTCCTGTAATAGAAGACGCTCCTGGAAGCCCAGAAAAACAATCAGAACAAGTGACGGAGGATACAATGCCCGACATTGAAATTGACCAATTGAACGACAATCCTTGTCTTATCATGCTGGTGACAGTAATCCAAAAGCTTCATAAAGAAATTACAAAGACAGAGTCATCAGAACGCATGCCGCTATGGATGAGCGAAATATACAAATCGTTCACGGCTCCAGGTAACATTTACTAACCAACCAACTTCTTGAAACTAAATCAGGCTATGCTGCAGATTCTCCTCTTGTACTTCGGCTGTTCTTTGCCAAGTTAATCATTAATTACCCAGAAGCCTTTGAAAAATATGCAAAGCACTGGTTGCGACCGTTGATGAGTTTGGTTATTGTAGGCGACCAGTATGGCGAACCAATGAATTACTTTGTTCAGGTATTGAATTGACGTTATAAATGTGCTCCTAATGAAGCTGAATCTGCCATAGGATCTTTGTATACTGATTGCTACTTGGGGTTCAGGGGTCCAGTTAGAGGATTCGTATGATGACCGTTATCTGCTATTCCAACTGGTGGTATGTACCACAGATCTAGGCGCCATCCCTGCTAATTTCCTTTAAGACTTATCTTACTCGACATGCGTACCATGAAAACACACGTATACTCAGAAGCAATATACAATATATCAAGGATATTTTTGACAACTGGAAGCAGTTGATCATTGTTCCAACGGTAACGTAAGCGAATACAGTAGATAAAGGTCTAACACATAGAATAGAAAATGATCTATGATCAGTTCAGCGACCCTGACAAACAACTAAAACGCAATCAGGTTGGACTGCAACTTGTTGGGCTTGTCTTGGCACATGATATCAACCCGTATTACGATGGACCAGAGGTTGATCTAGAAGGCATAGACGAGCTGAAATTTTTCAACACCTTGTCGGAAAACTTGTACAACAAAACCCGGGCCGTATGTGCGGATGCGGCGGAGGTAACTACTTTTATTTTTCTGGATGGAACTTAAAAAGTTTTCTATGTGCTATAGGTGGTAGCGTGGTACTTGGATTACAAGAAAAAAACGGCTAGTCCGTTAATAGATGTATTGCAAGAGCGGGTCATGAAGAAGGTTTGCTTTTTATCTATATGATTTGCACTTTATTTAGTCTTCCTTCATATAGTTATCTGTCTTTAACCCTACAAAGAATTCTGGTGATACGATTCCATTTCTGGTATCTTTGAATCGGATGCGCTTACATGATACAAGTCTGTGTAAACCGTTTGTTACAAAAATCATCTACATGCTTCCGAGACTGTATAACGATTACAAAGCCCTTGCACTGGAAATCATCACATCGTGCCGAGATGAGATTGAAGATATTTTTTCTACTTTACAAAGGAAGGGCTTGCTGGAGATGCTTAGGCATAGGTAAGCTGTGCCATGTTCCTGAACATTTATCCTAAAAGTGAATCACAGGAATGACCGTTCTCAAATGGCTTCATTATCACTACTGGACGCCATCGCAAATACTCTCACGTCCGACGAAAAAGATGCCATTCTACCGATCTTGCTATCGGCCTTCTCTGACCACCCAAATTTTGAATGCAGAGTAGGTTTCATAGCCCTGAAGGAGGAGACTCACGCTTACCGTAGATTGCGTATTATTCAATATTGAAACAATTTTATAACAATGTGGATAACAATTCCGAGCTTCAAGATCGCATCAAGATACAACTTTTGCATGGCCTGATTGATGACAATGAGATAATACGGCAAGATGTCATGACCTATTGGGAAAAGCACTATGGGATCACGACAAATGTCGCTGAACGGTTGAAATTTCTCATGAAGTAGGCTACGATAAACGTCCGTATTTTGTGGCTAACCATTGTATTCAGGAACATGTACGCACCAGAGGTCGAGAACTTTTACATTCTTTACAGTATCCAGATTTTATGTGATGCAGCAAAAGGAAGTTACGAGTATGACAAGGAACTCTTCGCGAACCCACTTCCAAATGCTCGTTTCGATGCAAATTACCAGCCAATTAACACAGCCTGGAAAAGAAACACGTCAATGGTCCCCTTGTTTGTTGCGAGTCAAGAATCATCTATGGTACGATACGTCTTACCTTTCAAAAACGATGACTTAAATTCTCTCGTGTAGAACGATGAAAGCCAACTTGAGCTGCAAGTGAGAGAAACACAACAATCACTTCTTTTCAGTAAAACTCAATCTGGGACATGTAAGTGTTAGCTGATAAGTTTCAAAGGCGACGATAATAATATATGTCTCAGTGGGAAGTGCTACGTTGCTTTCCACCTTTGCGCCTACTCTGGCCGAAACTTCTGAAACAAAAGGCGAGCATACACAACCAATGGAAGGGGTAGAAGCTACAATTCCAATGAGCCAAACAAGGTACTCAGAGATACCGACTACCATGGTATTTGTCTCATTTTTTTTGGCATAGTCAGGAGATACAGCATACACAGGAGGGCTCGTACGGACGATTGCGGCGGCGATTTATAAAGTCATCTCACAAAGACAACTCGAATTTCTTTGTTCGACGTACTGAGACTTTGCAAAGACGATTGCAAAAGTATCAGGTGCTACAAAAAGAAGCGCGTGAAAAGAAAGTGACAATGTATCGGAACTATCGTATTGGTATGTTGCTTTGTTGTCAAGTTGGTTGTTTGCTTATCAAGGGGCTTAGGTGAACTTCCTGATATTCAGATCAGGCATAGGGAAATCATAGAACCACTTCAGGCTCTTGGGTGTCATGATAATGAGATTGCACGCTTACTTTACGCAAATTTGGTTATTTCTATAGTAGCGAGCGTTAAAGATCAACAAAAATCGGTTTGTCATCTTTGCTTCCGTTTTCAATGCTTAACTTCTTGCTAGGATGATTACAAGCAGAGCATCCTTGCTATACTGGAAAAAAACGTTGAGAGAAGCAACCAGTGTTTCCCGCCTGCAATTGGTTCATTTCTGAGGATCTTTCTTGAATTGGGTGGCACTTCTATGAAAAGCTCTCTAGTAAAAACAGTTTCCCAGAAAAGTTTGTCCCAACATATCGGCATTGCACTACTTGAAAGCAATATGGATGGACCTGATACGAGTGAGCCAGGTATAGCACTGCAATCCGCTATGTTGCTAGTAGTCTGACAATATCGCACATAGTATCGAAGAAAGTTCGAGTGTCCGATACCAGAAAGCTTCACCCAAACAAGCTAAAATGGATTGACTTGGCCATGCTTTACCAGTCGGCTGCCGAACCTGAAATTTTCCAAACGATCTATCAGACGAAAGTTGCTACATCTGACCGACCAAAGCGTATGTTGGAACCATATTCATCGAATGAAAAACTTACCGTTCAACTTTAGAGGCCGTCAACGCAGAGATTCGTGGGGATTATGAGACGGCTTTAGACTGGTTTGTAAATTCGTTTGAAACTTTAGCAGACGAGGCTAGCGACGAGGAGGTAGAAAAGCTGACCCGGCAAATTGTTCTGTCGTTTACGCTTGGCTTTTTAGGTGTCTGTATGGTCCCATGAGCAGCTAAGATGCTTTGAGAAGCTTACACAATGGGAGAGTATCATGAGCAGCGTTGATATCGAAGTGGACAAAAAGTACGAAGCGCTGTGGAATCCGGAAAGTCAGGTAGACGCATCTCTTTTGTAGTACTATTTGTGTGACGATGATCTTCAGGATCCGTACCTGCGGTACTTTCTTCGATGCTTTGTGAAACTACGCGAAGGATACATCACAGAACAGGGCGAATATATCCCATGGACAAAAGAAGCTCCAAATCCGATCTTTGATTTTATATCCACTGCTTCCCAAACGTCAACTAGGCTGGACTATCTCATGCATAACTTCCCCTGTGGTAAGAAGATAGTACCATCCTTCCATTTCTCACTTTACGTCAAAATAGAACTGTCGCTAGTTTCTGTCTACCAGGATAATTATGACCGTGCTCGCTATTATGTGCGAACAGCCTATGATTCGTTCATGTCCGACTGGACAAGTTTACAGCCTCTGTCGCATGGCAGTCGACTGTCCAAATTAACAGAACTGCAAAGGGTAAATGAATTGGTATCTGTGTACATAGATATTATAACAAACAACCGAAAAAATAGATTGTGGAGCTGGAAGATTTCCTCGACATTGTGGCCCAAATTCAAAGAAACACTGCCACTACGAGCACACTGCAAACATACATCTGTTCACTTCAACATCGGTTTCCGGACAGTCGAATTGATTCAATGGACGTGTGGGATGACGTTGTGTACGCTCGTATGGTATTTATGGACATTATGAGCTCGCTCACGACAAATGTGGAGGTATACTGGATATCGAAATACAGGACAGCATTTCACGCCCCTAATAGAACTGCTCTGCTGCACAACAAGAAATCACGGCTGGACGAAAGGAGTTTTTGTTGAAAATGGCGACTACTGCTAGGGAGCAGAACAACTTTACAGTCGCTGTAGACCGATTTAAACAATTCCAGAAGCTTGGGCTCGCACCAGCTGAGTTGGCGCATGAATTGATGCGATTGGATCTACAAGTAGCAACGTTTACAAGTAACTCGGAAATACGCGTGAAAAGAATTGCCCGTGCACTTGCCAAGGCTTTCAGTCTTACGGTAAGCAATGGTTGCGTTGTACAACAAGTAGACCAATCCGTAATACTAGGTACCTCAAGGAACAAGCAAAAACCACCTTCTTGAGTACCATTTCACAGTAGCAAAGACCTGTGAAATTTCGCGTATGCGATTGCAGACAGACTCTTCAGCTTTTGAGGATTTGGTGAATAGCGAGTACCTTACAAAGATGTCAAACCAGGAGCAGTTTTCAGATGCTGTCACGTTTACTAATTATATCAACAAGAAAGGTTACCAATCGTTGTTGGAAGCATGCGAGCAGTCTATCAATGAGGTGGGTTACTTACACGTTGTTATCGGGCGAAAACACTAACATTCTTCCGCTAGGTTTCACTGTATCCCAATTGTTTATGGAAGCTGGGCGAGTACTGTGACAACGCATTAAGGTCGCTAGATGATTCTTCCGCGACTTTCCCAGTAAGTTTACGTTTTGCTGCAATCCTTTTTCTTACCAGTGGTAGTTGGAGCTTGATCTAAATCAATACAGCCAAACAGTTGTCAACTGTTACTTTAAGGCCATGGCATTTGGCGAGAAACGTGCCATTGAACGTTTTCCTCGACTTTTAGAATTGATTGATCTCTATCCTGAATCCGGAGATACATTCAGACAAAACGTATGTGGTGATCATTTTAAGTACGATAGTAAGTAACTAACGATATGGGACTACAGGCAGAATCGTTTGAACCGGTTTGGATGTATATCCGATGGATTCCCCAGCTTGTAGCCATTCTTGATACTTCAAATGCCGTCAATGTATTCCCTGCTATCTACAAGGTAGATCGATATGAAAGAAGGATATAGCTATAACTAACTCGCTTTGTGTAGCTTGCCTTGACATATCCAAATGCAGTTTATTACCCATTCCGCATTAGCAATGAGCATTTTGAGGCATCGCGGCTTAGACTCAGCAAAGTCAATCAGGAACAAATTTCACGAATCAAACATGTCGTACGTTCACCGCTTATGGAAGACTTCACCACCGAATTGCGTCGGCTGACCAATCCTGAGCATATTGTAAAGGATTTTATTGAATTTGTTCAGGTAAGCCGTAAGATAAGGTAAACGTTTTAAAACTCTTTGTGGTAGTCTGTTTGTCAAAGTGGAAGCCCAAATAAGGCAGTTGTGGAGAACTTGTTCAACCAATTCAGTGAGCTGTTGCTGAATCCAACCAGTAAACGTATGGGTACGATACCAAAGGCATTCGCTATAAAGCATGCGTCGCAGCTGCGTGAAATATTTGGTACGTGTGCTTACTAGGATTGCTAAAGTGAACTCAAATGGAAACTAGGCAAGAATGGCTCGAAGCTACTGAACATGACCAAAAAAGACTTTGCAAAGCTTGTCAAGTATTATCAAACGTCTATACAGAATCAAAAGCTTCCTGGAGCATCCGAACTGCTAAAATCGTACTCCCCCTGGCTATCTGAATTTCATGGAGCAAACTACGATGTGGTACGTCTCCAAGGGTCATTGTAAAACTTTTTCTCATCATAAGATGCACTTCTAGGGTCTTGAAATTCCTGGACAGTACCATGGTCTCAGTCAGCCAATGCCTGAGACGCACGCAAAAATCGTTGGCTTTGATGAGCGTTTGCTGGTCATGAGCTCTCTGCGCAAGCCAAAACGGTTGCAGATTTACGGCACAGACGGAAACGAACACCTCTTCCTTGTGAAGGTAAGTATACCATTACACAAGACAACTGTCTCATCGTTGGAGAAATAGGGTGGTGAGGATCTGCGGTTGGACCAACGTATTCAGCAGTTATTTACAGTAATGAACGAAATGATTCGAAAAAATGCCTTCTGCGCGCAGCAAAACATCTTTTTAAAGACATACAAGGTATCTGCATGCTGCTCCCTTTTGCCTGTTTCTCACTTATTCTGAAGGTGATTCCTATGGCTACCAATGTGGGAATCATTGAATGGGTCAATCATACTAAGCCGCTGCGCTCTTGCATTGAGGAGCAAGCCAAGGGCAAGGTACAGCTAAGCCGTGTCCAGGAGTCCTATCGCACGACCGTGGCGAGATACAAAGGAGATATGATGGGTAATCAGCTTTCAAGCATACGATGGTCTTGCTTAATTACTTTTAGGCTATCATAATCTTCTCAAATCACCACGAAACAAGGTCATCAATAACTTTGAACATATATCACTACCTATCCGAAGCGATCTTCTTCGTCAGTACCTTGTAAATATTGCTGCTTCACCAGAAGCCTTTTTGCTCCTTCGTAGAGAATTTGCAAACAGCCTCGCAGCCATTGCTATAGCCGGTTACCTTCTAGGTATAGCTCAACGATAATGATGTTTTTTTTTTATATTTGATATTTGTAGGTATTGGAGATCGGCATCTTGAGAACTTTCTTCTTGACCTGAAAAGGTAAGTGGTGGTTATAAACACATACAACCGAATAACGCTCTATAGTGGTCGGTTAATCGCAATTGATTTCGGCCACGCGTTTGGTTCGGCCACGGAATTACTTCCTGTGCCCGAACTTGTTCCTTTCCGTTTAACCAGGCAGTTGGTGGGCACGTTGGAACCGCTTGGTGTTCCTACGCTTTTAGAGACACCAATGACCCACGTTTTAGATGGTAAGTTTTACAGCACATACGTTTTATTTATTCACGTTTCTGTAGCAATTCAAGCGGATAAGGACTTGGTGCTGAATACAATGAACGTATTTATCAAGGAGCCTTTGCTGGATTGGAAAAAAGTTGCTCTGAAACAAGCTCACAATCAAAGTAAGTTCATCGTTTTCATCAGCCAAAAAGAAAACTAACAGCAAGAATAAGAGCGTGCAGGTGCTAACATCGATACCAGCCCTACCAGTAAGGGCTTCTCTCCTTCGGCTTCACCAAGCTCTTCATTAGAAGAGGAGATCGCATGGTATCCACAGAAAAAACTGGATGTAGCGAAACGCAAACTGGACCGTCACAACCCAGCGTGTAAGATAGATAGATATGCGTTCCAATCAAATAACGAACGATGATATTGTTTAACAGATATTACAACAATGGAGCTTATCAGTGGACATCAAGGAAAGTCGTACTTGGAGCCTCTGAAACAGGTCACGCGGGGTGAACCTTCGACCAACATCCGGGCCAAAGTTGGCGAAGTGTGCCACGATGCACATGAACAGGTTCAGTGTTTAATT
This sequence comes from Saksenaea oblongispora B3353, assembly GCA_000697495.1. NCBI lineage: Eukaryota > Fungi > Mucoromycota > Mucoromycetes > Mucorales > Saksenaeaceae > Saksenaea > Saksenaea oblongispora. The sequence continues at coordinate 160,188 of JNEV01001660.1, forward strand.
GATTTGGCAACGGACCCAAGCGTACTAGGCAGAATGTGGGTGGGATGGCAGTCTTACCTGTAGTTGTTTATATAAATATGTATCTTCTTTAAACATACTGAACATTGTATGACCATCGTCTCCACATGTCAAAATGATTATCCTACTGACCAAACAAATGGCAAAAGTCCATTGGCCGCGCTGAAATATTTGAACAATGGCAACACATGTTCACAAGGTGGTGTTATTTCATTTGTGATACCGTACTTACCACGAGAGCAAAAACCACGACTATATTAGGTGCTATATCTGCTGCAGGTTTAATTAAAGCTAGTTTGAGAATACACAAACCTAGCAAGAAGAGAAAGATCGGGCATGAGTTTGGATATCTGAGCACTGACACTGTAACGGGGCACTATAATAGCTTCTTGAAAGATACCCTGGATGAAATAGACAAATATCCACGAATGAAAGGTCACTACGTGGTCATGGATAGTGCCCCTATACACAAATCTAAAGCCATTGCGAAGTATATCATATCTCGAGGATATCGATGTACCTATCTACGTTCCTATTCTCCTGAGTTGAACCCCATTGAGCAGTTCTGGTCCGTCGCTAAAAGCAAAGCCAAGCGCAATAAGCAAAGTTAAGCGCCATAGATTTCTGGAAAAAGACACTTTATCGACCCTGATCAATGCTGCCTATAGCAACATAACGTTCAGCGATATCCACGGTTTTGTTTCTCATTCATATAACTGCTGGGATAGATGCCGTAACAGAGAAAAGGCATATTGTTGTATGCTTCAGTGCTAGTTAATAACATGCGAATAAGTACATATGTCCGATTTTAGACAGTTTGAAGAACACAATTCAGCGGACAATTAGACAAAGTACATCATGGCTAGTAGAAAACAAGACATAAATTATAGCTAAGCAGCTTATAGGATATAAAATATATACACGCTACGTATAATAATGAGAACTTGGCAAATGAAAACATGCTATTCGCCTTGCAAGGTGCTAGGAAGTAAGGATGTGCTGTTCCGAGGCTTGGTGGTGAGCATTCCTCATGCTCGTAAAAAGCCGTTCGTTCCAAGATTGATACCTGGATATAGCGTAGATTAATATGTACCGTTTATCGCGCGTATGTACTTCCCAAATTCAAAACGGATGAGCGACAAATATTGGCACTCCGCTTGCCGCTTTGCACTGCTGCATTAAATGTTCAGTCACTTCGGCTACAATAGCATAATTGACAGCGGTCTCTATGTGCTCCTTAGTCAGGATACGTCTTCGATCTTTCTTTTTATTGATTTCAAAGATGCTATCAGGACGCTCCTCATACTACTTAACCCATCTCCGGGCTGTGCGAACGCGGATAGCTAATTGTTTCGCTGCAGCAGGTGCACTCATACACTTTTCAGTCTCAGGAATCTGGCCTTGTCTTGAGGAGTGTAAGTACGCTTTTCTACTGTTTCTCTCATAGGATAGTCCTCATATCTGGGTTTATCTACTTGCATCGCGTTAGTTTGAGATTTCTCCATAGGTTTCTTTTGCAAATATTGAGTATGAGAACTAATAGCTTGAATAGCAAACTGTTCCTGGTCAACAATGTAGTCCATGGGTTCAGGTCTACCATTCTCATCAACAACATGTTCTTGTCTACTCTCGTATAATAATTGTGCACTCTGTTTGAAGCTGTAAAGTAGTGAAAAGAAGAAACTGATGCGATGATTCCAAGGTGTATACGACATTTGATTTCTAAGGCACGCGACATCTATTTTTGGAAAGAGCGACGAAACAGATACATTAAATTTTCTACGCCTGCCAACGCAAAAATGATATAAATCGTTCGGTAAAGCATTTTAGCCAACCATGCAAAAGACCGTAAACAAATAGGGAAAAACAATATAAAGTTTGTTCTCGCCATTGGGTGCATATGTTTTCCCCACCAAATGCGAATTTACTTTCTGTCAAGAGTGTACTTATCCTTCATTGGCTGAACTGGGATTCAATTACAGAGCTAGCTGACTTGCAGACTATACCAAAATGCTATTGGCTCATTTTACCCCAGACATATTAAGCCCGCACTACCTTTGGGCAGTGGCGGAGTGATATTGGATGGGAAGCTGATTGTATCCTCCCGTTTTGCATCCATCCATTATCAGAGACGCCATGGCCACAGCAATCGCCAACCGTCCTCAAGCTATCCAGAGCTTAATTGACGGTGTCCAACGCTATAACCCCGAAAATGTTGGGATTTTGGAAGAATACCTGGCCCAGCAATGCAAGAATGGCGAATATGATTTGATGGCTAATCTGGCTGTTTTGAAATTGTAAGAAAAATGGCTCATGGAACAGCATCAAGCTCATCATTTGGGAAAAAAAAAAATAGGTATCAATTCAACCCAACATTAGCCAAGGAATCAGTCATCGTGAACATTCTGGTCAAAGCATTGACCGTTGTCCCCGCTCCCGATTTCAATCTCTGCCTTTACTTGTTGACTGAGCAGGCGGTAAGTGAACATTGTGAACATTGGTTCGCGATCTCAATGAACTCATCTTAATCTTTTTTTTTTTTAAATAAGTCTCTCGAGCCAGTGCAACAGTTGACAGTGTTGCAGCAACTTTTGGAACAATCGCGCTATGCTAAATTCTGGGAGACGTACCAGGGCAATGAGACATACAAAAAATTGACCGCATCAGTTGTCGGATTTGAAGATGCCATCCGTAAAGTGATTGGTCACGTAGTTGCCATGTCGCATCAATCGATTAATGCCACTGTCCTGGCCTCGTACCTTGCATTGTCCGGAGCTGCATTCCAGAAGTTCTGTGAGGAACGACAATGGCAAGAGAAGGACGGCGTTGTGAGCATTCCAATCAACAAGGATAACGAGGTCAAAGCTGTTGTTGTGAGAGAGACTATCAAGTTTGAACAGCTGACCAAGGTGATTGGTTATTCCAACGAGATGTAAACGAAGTAAAAGATTGTGTGTAAATTCCCTTGCTCTTCAACGCCATTTTCCCTCCGTCAAGTCTACTTTAATCAATAGGACTTGATTTCCGCACGCTTAAACGCCAACCCTTTATTCACCATTCTTACACGGAATAGAGCTTGTACATTGTGAATTTTTTTATACTACAATGATTGCTGTTGATTATATTAAAGGAATGGAGCATAAGCGTCGCTACTTCCTGGATAAATAATGTCATTGAATACGTTGTCAGGTTCCGTGGATATAGCTTCCGATCCACCACCATAGGTTTTATAGATCCACTCGAAACAAACCACCAGTGTTTTGAGGCCCAGTAGATAACCGTTATCCGGCCCTTCGTGTCGCGGTGGAAAGGGATACTCGTCTCGATGTAGCAGCACTTCCTCAGATGTAACGCATTTTGCAAAATCTATGATACGGATATCTATCTCGCGCTGGCTTCCTGGATCCCCGTCATAGATGATCAGCAATGACGACGCATAGAATCGAGAATCGTTCATGCTTTTCACGATATTCGCAAGATGTCTTAATTTACGGACAATAATGGGTATGTGATGTGTCTGACAACCTTTACCATTGTCAAGATAGTCGACCAGCGTATCTCTGAATGTTGCAGGCGTCAACGATCGGCCATAGTACTTGTCGTGAAAGAAAAATTCATCTTTGTCCGCTTTGTATACCTACTAGGAAGCCTTAACTCATGGCATGGTGGTGGACATCAGTTTACTTGCCTGCATGCCGCAGATGCGAACACCTAACGCTTTACTTGTGGATAATTCACACTTGAGTGTTTGGCTTCTCATTTTCTCCTTGGTTGCGTTCACGCCATACTGCCGGGTCCCCATTTTTAAATCAAGTACGCAAGGATACTTGACGCCGTCAGTCAGATCCTCAAGCAAAATGTACTGAGTCATCGTATCAGATGGAATAGTTTGAATGCGCTCCAGCATGCATAGAGACCACGGATTGTCCATCTGCTCTGATGTGTATTTTGTGGTTTCGTGTGGAGTCGAAAGGATATCGGTACTGATTTCAATGACTGGTAAATCGGTTGACTTGCTCCGCTCTGTACCAACGTCATCCATGGAGAAGATTTCATCGTCTCCGGATTCTGTGTCCATCACCGGTACAGTGATGCTGCGCCTGGATATAGTTGGCCTTGTTGCCAAGGTTCTTTGTTGTAAATGTGCACCATACACCGGTGCGGAACGTCCACCGTGTGACATTTTCCATGAATTTTTTTCGTATACATCTGAAAAACTGTGGGATAGTGTCGAGTCGACTGATCGCCGACCAGGCGACCTCCTTTGCCAATTGTCTACCTGCCGTAGACGTTCACGCAACGCATCCGGCGAAAACACTTCTCGTAACACTTGTTCTTGAAATGTTCTTGATCTTGTCCTCCTCGGCTGGGATACGGATGGCAGTCGTCGAGTGCCTTTACTGCACGCTCGCCAGTCGCGTAGGAGATGTTTGTTCTTCTCGAATACAACTACAGGTATCATTGTCGGATCCTCATTAGAAACAGGCCGATAAGTCACATTGAGTGTTCCCAGATAACGTGGAGTAAAAGGCAATAGCTGTGTGTAACGTTCTTCGAGCTTATCATAAAAGGTTTTCTCTTCTATTGACACGGGTTTGCAAATGGCGCGTTTGGAGAATCGGAACAATGGCGCATGACCCCCAACCTGATTTTTGAAAGGAAGAAGAGGCAACGACGCTGTGATTTGTGTCGGATCAAAGTAACGTCGGTTTTCGTCGTCAGAATGCTCTTCATTATCGCTGCTGCTTTCATACATGGCACCCTCCCAATCACTTTCATGACGAGCATCTTCGTAATCAGAAATATTGCACTCGTCCATTGTCTTGCTAGACTTCTGCTCTAAAACACAAGTTGATAATCAACAAAATGAGAAGAAGTAGTTATTCCAAGCAGAAGGATAATTAACTTCTTCAGCGCGGAAATCAGCGTCACAAACAGCGCCAACACGGACACCCCACCGTACCCGATTGGCTCCGTCCGGAGGTAGGTTGCCCAATGGCCACGTGTTGATGATTAAATATTTGGTTCGAACGATAACGACAGAAACCGTTAGGTATCAAAGCGCGGATCGGAGTGCTTACGCACGTTTCATTTTGCACGCTTTTGGTGGAACGATAACGTCAAGTTTTCTGCAAGACAGATCGACAGAAAATCACACTCAATTTTCTGAAACCGCTTTCCCCCACCTTTTAATGGATCCACTCATACATGGTCGTTCTTTCAGTGGCGCTCAACAGAATTAAACAAACGCAAGCTATCAGCGTTTTCTTTTTTCTTTTTTTTTTTTTTGCATGTTCGAATATAATTACACACGTAAGTGCCTCTTTCCATAATAACAACCTTTATTGGTACTGCAAATAAAGGAGCCGTTCCTTGTTAAGTGTACAATTTGACAACGAAAATAGATATATACGAGAAAGAAACGGCGTACACGATAATCCTTCTATGTCATCTCCTACTGTAAAGAGAAAATGGGGTATCGTTATATTTTCCAAAGAAGAACTAATAACACAATATATGCTGCCATAGTAACGATTGTTGTGAGAAGCACCCAGTTGCCGCTCGTTTTAAAAGGCACTGTAAGATCAAAGACATCGAATGAAGAACGTCGACGCCAGAAAGCAATGGCTAACATGGCGAGCCCAAATACAAAGAAAGTGATACCAATTTTGTAGAACTCACGAGTAAATATTTTCAAGATAAGAAGACCTGTAGAAAATGCAGAAAGAGCAGTTCGCCAATATGCACCTTCGAATGTGCGTTGTCGAGCTTTGAATGGCATTAGTACCATCGCTACAATTTGTTAGAAATGTACATACCTCGAAGGTCCTGAAGCTCAGACAACGTCAAAAGCACAGATTCCTTTCGATGCCCTCGGACAAGCTGATCAGTCTTCTGTTTCGTAAAAGACATGGGGAATAAAAGGTAGATGAATTGACCACAGTTAAACCAAATTTTTAAAAGTACGCATTTTACACCAACTGTGATTGGCTGTTACATTGAATCAAATGGCTCATGATTCAAATGTTTCAGGTCACGATGGGCGTCTGTTTGCTTACGCAATTTCCCTTTTAGAATGCGGAGTCACACTTTAAGGTGTGTTCATTCTCAGCAGTTTTCAGTGTGGGCTGCCTCTTACTGACGAGTTGCGAATCGCAACTGGGTTTGAATATTAAGGGGACAATGTGCTTGCACATTTTCCAAATAAAACTTATGCCAACGTCGAACTCAACCACGGCAGAGCATATCAATGTCGAGACAAATTATACTGACCAGTGCAAAACTCTGTAATCATCTCCTGCTATGTGCTCATTCTTTTTTCGGCTCATTGTCTGCGAGATTGTGTCGGACAGCGAAGAGCGAGCCCGAAAATGTGGTTGGCTCCCCACCCTGGATGTCAAGGTCTTTTGACAACGTGGTTTCATATCTTTATTTATAGAAAATCCTGAGAATAACGACAAGCCAATTAGTCGTGGCTTTGGAAAGCCAACCACCTTTTCGGGCTCGCTCCCATCAACTTGTTGACTCGTTGTCTGGGCAATTATATTTCTCTTTTGTCTGCTTTTTGTTTTGGTCATGGATTCCAGGGACAAAGTCCTGTGTCCTGGCTGCCGTAAAAATAGCATCAGCCTTTCCAGGAACAAGCGCCGTTTAAGCAAGACTTGTGCCGACCGAAACAAGTACCGTGCTAAAAAAAAAAAAATATCCAGGACAACAAACTCGAATTATCACGTCCAACCATTTTCGTTTCGATCAGGATGCAAGGAAGCATTGCCCACCATGACGAAAGAGCAGGCTGTCAATGCTGCCAAGTTGATTCACAGCACTCCTGTACACATATCATTGCATTCAAACGATGGTGTAATACAAACGTATGCAGCCATGCAGTTCAATAGTGAAGGAAGCAACATCAGCGCCGCAAGGCAATGTAGGATAACATTGCATGAGTTAGACGAGCAGACTGTTCTAACATCTGCCAGCAACGACTCTCCTGTTGCCACGATACTTGAAGAATTATCATATCCAAGGATGGAAGCCGCATTTGGTCAGTTCGTTGAAATGGATGAAGAATTGGCAGCACAATTGAATGCAGATTTCCGGTTTTCCCTCAACGGTTGCGGTCTGTCGCCGACCTGCATGCTGGCTGCCTCATCCATAGCAGCC
>JNEV01001661.1:0-128860 GCA_000697495.1 Saksenaea oblongispora B3353
GCCTCTCTCTATAGTCAGAATCATCATCAACCCCATCTTCCTCTTCATATAGTGATCCGTCGTCAATGGCATTATCAATGTCACTATTTTCAAGTACTTTCCTTTCTCTAGATGGACCATCATTATGATTCTTTCCCTTCCGTGGAGAACCAGAGTTTTGTTCAGCGTCTAACAAGAAGTGACCAAGACTGCAGCTGTCATCTGTAAATAAGCCACATGGACCCATTGTCAAACAAAAGCATTAATTTTAGCCTTATTATTCCATATTACTAACCACATTATGGCCTTGGGTTCTTATGGAGGTGCTTGGGATATTGCCAGCTGCCAGCGAGAATGGGAGTATTGTCTGACTAGCCGATAAGTCTTCACATCTTTTAGTCGGGGGTTCTGCGCGATGGTTGGTTTTTTTTTTTTTTTTTTGGCCACTAGCCCTTCTTCTTCTTTTCATGTTTATATCAAGCAATGACAGTAAGATAATTGAAGCAAAACAAAAGTAAAAAAAGTATCAATGTTACTATCCTTCTCGGGCCCCTTATTACTTCAGCTATTTAAAACCAGATTCCAAAACCGCTGTGTGGATTATATTAACATTTTACTGGCTAAGCGGGAGACAAGACGATTATATTAAATTATCATTGGCTGCCGTAAGATTATACGACAATTTTATTGGCTCGATGCCCCCAGACTTACCTAGCCCGCCGCAAAATGAAGGGTGACGTGCAGAATTTAGGGTTCCGGAATTCCAAATTGCATTATTCCGCAGTTTTTCAACACGCTGATTGTTGTGTAGCACTCACACAGAATCAGACACTCAATGTCTCAATCCTCTCCCATGGACGTGGATGTCCAGTGGAAACTGTTCTGTCTTGTCGAGGGCGAAGCTATCTCGAATGTATTCCCCGTGGATATTGTGCCGGAAAGTACAATAGGCGACCTCAAAGATGCAATCAAGGGAAAAAACCCTGGAACTTTCAACGATATTGATGCAAAAGATCTTACCCTCTGGCTTGTCTCGATTCCATACATCGACAGCGACAACGTTGTCTTGCTCGACACTTTAGATGTAAAAGAAAAACTGGGCCCCATGGACGAAATCTCGGATATGTTTGAGGAGGGTCCACCTAAGAAAACACTTCACATAATCGTGCAGCGGCCTCCACGAAGTAATATATTGCTTAATTTGATCCACTGATCGTGTTTGGTTCATAGAATCTAATGTGAATATTTTATCCATTTCGATGTATAGTTTCCAGTCAGTCCGATACCCCAAAAATAAGTCTTCGAGCTGAGCAGATAGAACCTGAATTGCAGCGTATTATTGAAATAGCAAGCGGAATACATCATCCACATAGCGTGGACCTGAAAGCTGTTGAAGAATTCCAAAAAAGCAAGCTAGGCCGCTTCTACAAAAGACCCATATCATATGCTACGACAGCAAGTACTGCATATTTGCAGATGCTCGGAAATCTATTGGGCAGAGAGCCGATGTCAGATGATGGTAACACGCTACGCGAGATAGTGAAGGAGGATATTGGCAAGACTAAAGATCTCAGCGTTGTGGCAATGATTGGTCGATCTGGTTCTGGGAAGACAGCGACTGTCATCAACCTATCAGAACATCATTTCGTCATATATTTCGTGTGTGATGAGTATACCAGTAAGGTATCTCCTGGATTTACTGATCAAAACTTTGGGCTGCTTGCACGGGACGTTGAGCAGATGTACAACGAACTTGCCAATTCAAAGCCGGCTAAGGATGTGGTTGATCGTGATCGTGACATAAAGTTGCTGGCAAATTATCGTGTCGAGATTGGGATTCTAGCCCGATTCCTATTCTTATGGTTGCTTTTTCTCCGAGATCCTCAACTGACTCCAGAGCAGTTCTTTCGTGAGCAGCTTAATGGAGGGACTAGCACAATTAAGACTCTAGTTGACAACATACGCTCATACGATAGTACAACAATCAGTTGGATGCTCTCACATGTAGAAGGTCGTCTGTTCGACGATCATTTGCGAGAGCGAGGATTAGCAATCGCTTTGGATGAGGCACAAGTAGCAGCAAATAGTGTCCTGGCCGGCAAGCTGATCTCGCCGTCTGCCTTGGCAACGCAGAAGAATATCGTAGATAATCATGGCAATATACGAAATACGTTCCGTCGCGGATTTCTCACATCTCTATGTGGAACATTACGCTTCCGACGTGCAACATTGATAACACTTGGAACATCATTGTCTCTGCAGGATGCAGACCATGTGCACAGTGCGGTCGGCAAACGTACAAATTTTAGAAGAATTATTCGCTTTCCTTCTATTGATGAGCAAGACCAAATAAACATGTTATCTGAAGTTATCGATATGTCCGGCTGTGATATCCCAGCAGCGAAAAGGCGTAAGCTCACAGGGCGTCCGCGTTTTTCGATTCATGTTGTCGACCGCCTCATCGCTTCTGGTGACTCCAACGAGAGATCCAAACAGAGCATTCTGGAGAATGCATGGGACGAAACAATTTTGCTCATGAAAACTGATCTGAGAAGTAGTGTTCAGGAGATTATTGTTAGTGACAGGAGTGGTGAAATAGTGAAACTACTTTGCCGTATGGTTATTGCATATAAACTTCGGGATGGTAAGGTATCATTTGCAAATACTACATCGGTCGATTTTGTAGAGAGAGCTTTGTGCAATTTAAAGTCGGCCCCTGATGGCGTTCATTTCGTTATCGATGAGCCGTTGGTGGTGGAGGTGTTGGAAAAAGAACTAAAGGAATCAAAGGTGGATCCCACTTTCGTAGAATATCTTGATCAGTTTAACCAACTTATTGAAAACTTTAGCGTAAAGTCAACATCGAAGGAAGATATACTGGAACCACTTGTTCGACGTTCACTACAGCGTTTCAATGGCTTTGGCCTTGCCAATCTTCCTTTTCTCAAAGACATCAAGTTGCCCACGTGGTGCAATGGAGTTAACCTGCAAATTGACGAAGTTAATACGGCACACGGATTTGGATACAACGCGAATGGTATCAAGGCGGATCTCGAATTTCTGAAGGCTCGTCCTCCAAACAAGATGTTGATCGAAGAGAATAGCACACGCCAGGACGGGGTATGGTTTTTCAACAATCACTATGCGGGTTCTGTTGCAATCAAGTTATATACCGCTCCTCTGAAAGCAGATGAGCACCGAAAAAACGAAACATCCAGCGATATTCGATGCAGTTTCTTAAAAAGTGATGGTACCAGCTTGAACCCATCGCTGAAAAAAATCCGAGAGGAATTTGTGGCTTCTGGTGTTCCCACCGATATTAAGGGTATGCTCCGTATCCATGTGGAGCTCCCCAAGGTGACCGGCACTCGACATGCCACCTATGTAAAAAAGGATCCAACTACTGGCATTGAAGATGTAATGGTGTATATCGATTCTTCAAACATGGATGAGTTTTTTTACGAAGGTATCAGCGACCATGTGGAGGATATTCGCACTTTGAAGAAACTGCTTAAATATGTGATCGATCGTAAATAAGATCAGCAACAGGACCGAGTATGCTTTTTGCGCTGCACTTATGGGAAATGAATATTGCACAAAATACAATTAAGTTTATTGCCTCAGATACCCTACGCAATTCATTGACTGCCTTTAGTCGCTTAGAATGGAAGTATCACTCTATCAAAATAGTCAAAACTTTATAATGTGCTGATTGACTATTAGTTATCGCAGTTTACTTTTGAGGACATCTTCTCTTTTCTTCTTAATTCTCCACTTCGTCCTTCTAAAATTCCCAGTATATATCCCGCTTACGAAGGCGCCAGTTCTGCTTAATGAAAAGGATTCGAGTCTATCATATACCAACACCAGATCGTGTTCCCAGTCATCGGCTGGTTCTGCAAGGAGAGCAGGCATCTGAGCCTGTGATGTAAAGGCGCCATTTTCAGACATGGATTGTTGCAACGCAATTCTTCTTTTTGGCTTAGGACGAGGCATTTCAAACAAGCAGAAATAAAAGAGCAGAACGAGCTCACGGAACTATTCAGGCAGATATAATTGTCGTATTTCAACATCCAATCAAACTACCTAACGTCCTAATCTTACACAAAGCAGCCTAACCGTAATACTTCGATATCCGATTAAACTACAGAAGCATCTTTGTACTTCTATAAACAGTAGTCAAAAGGATAGCGGAGATCTCAGAAAAAACCAACCAACTACTCCATTCACATATAACTCTGACACAGTGTAAACCTGAAACAAAGATAAATACTTTCGTACTCAGGAACCAAGGTTAAGAACGCCAGGAACAATGAGAACAATTACTCTAGTTCAATGATTGATCCTCACTATGAAAAACTTTGAACTACCATCAATATTTCTGTTGATTGGTATAAACCTTTAGATTAGAAAACTATGATCTAAAACCGACCTTCAATGTAAACAACCATATTTCCTATCTTTGATTCCATCAGATTCCATAGAATGACATTAAAGATATATATTTAGCCGAAAATCAGAGTTGTATATTGCTCTGTTTCAAATCGAGTGCCTTCACACAGGGTCCAGCCAAATTAGAAAAACTTTGGATCCCTAAAACCTTTTTTTTTTTTAAGTAAATACAATTCTGTTCCGGTAAATTTGTTATATTTTATGTTCTCTATCACATAACCAGATTGGATTTTGATATTTTTGATACTTCAACTCGCCATTAATTTTCAAACTTTAGTACAATTTCTGCGGCTTATAAATTTGGCGCACCATATGTCATCTCGGCAAGTTGAACATTTAACTTGAGAGTCCTCTCATGGTCGTGCCTTTCAAATAATAGCACACTCTTTCTACAAGAAAAAGCTTACCCTTTGTCAGGTTTGGGTCACTATTCTGAGTCATACTAAACAGCATGAAGCATCCAGATCATTCAGCACTATGACAACCATCAAGGCACTGGCCGGAAACTTCTTGGGGAAAGAGGATATAATTTAAAACGGTTATAGCGTTTAAACAAAGGGTACTAGCTAGCTAGAGGCCCGAGGCAACTTAATCCTACATACAATTAACACAAAGACTTCAAAAATTGTTGCACCGTATTGCCTTCAAGATATGTCTCCCTACGTCATTTTAAATGCTTCGTCATACTTAATTCTACTGCTTTTCCGTCTCTGCACATAATTCCAAGTTAGTTCTGTGCACTTGTATTGCCTTTGGCGATAGGATTTTCATACCATTTGAAGTTTCATCGCGGCCTTGCTTCACTGTTATCGGAACCTTCGGCTTGTGTAAATCTATAACCTTGACTAAAAGCCTTGAAGTTCCATGAGACAATTTCACCTTGGTCTCGCTCCACTGTGTACGTATTGAAGCCTTCAGATTTTGTAGATGTATACTCTTCACTAGGAGACTTTTGGTACCACTCGAAACTTCACTGTAGTCATCTTTTACTACTATTCCATCTCTGTACATGTTGTCAAGTTCGGTTTGCGCATTTTTATAACCTTGACTAGCAGCCTTTTTGTACCATTTGAATGCTTCATCATAGTCTTGTTCCACCCCCTCTCCCTCTCGGTACATTTTGCCAACTTGGGTTTGTGCATCTTTATAACCTTGACTGGCAGCCTTTTCGTACCATTTGAATGCTTCACTGTAGTCTTGCTCCACCCCCTTCCCCTTCCGGTACATGTTGCCAAGTTGGTTTTGCGCGTATATATCCTCCTCCATACTAGCCTCTTCGTACCATTTGAATGCTTTATGATAGTCTTGTTCCACTGCTTTTCCTGCTCTGTACATATCACCAAGTTGGGTTTGTGCATACGAATTTCCTTCGATAGCAGCCTTTTCGTACCATTTGAATGCTTCGTTGTAGTCTCGTTTTACTGCTATTCCATCTCTGTACATATTGCCAATCTCGGCTTGTGCATTGTCGTCCTTTTGAAGAATTGCCTTTTTGTACCATTTGAATGCTTCGCTGATGTTTTGTTTTACTACTACTCCATCTCTATACATGTTTCCGAGTTTGGTTTGTGCATACGGATTTCCTTCGATAGCAGCCTTTTCGTACCATTTGAATGCCTCGCCGTGGTCTTGTCTTACTCCCTCCCCCTCTCTATACATATCACCAATTTTTTCTTGTGCATGCGCATTTCCTCCGATAGCAGCCTTTTCGTACCATTTGAATGCCTCGCCGTGGTCTTGTCTTACTCCCTCCCCCTCTCTATACATATCACCAATTTTTTCTTGTGCATGCGCATTTCCTCCGATAGCAGCCTTTTCGTACCATTTGAATGCCTCGCCGTGGTCTTGTCTTACTCCCTCCCCCTCTCTATACATATCACCAATTTTTTCTTGTGCATGCGCATTTCCTCCGATAGCAGCCTTTTCGTACCATTTGAATGCCTCGCCGTGGTCTTGTCTTACTCCCTCCCCCTCTCTATACATATCACCAATTTTTTCTTGTGCATGCGCATTTCCTCCGATAGCAGCCTTTTCGTACCATTTGAATGCCTCGCCGTGGTCTTGTCTTACTCCCTCCCCCTCTCTATACATGTCACCAATTTTTTCTTGTGCATGCGCATTTCCTCCGATAGCAGCCTTTTCGTACCATTTGAATGCCTCATCGTAGTCTTGTTTTACTGCGTCTCCTTGTACGTACATCTCGCCAAGTTCCATTTGCGCACCGATATTCCCTCGAATAGCGGCGTTTTGATACCAATTAAATGCCGCGTTGTAGCCTTGTTTTACTGTCTTTCCATTTTTGTACGGATGGCCATTTTGGTTTTGTGTACAAGTAGTTGCCTGAATATCGGCCATTTTATACCATCTGGACGCTTCATCGCAGTCTTGTTTCACTGCTTTTCCATCTCGGTACATGTCGCCAAGTTGGTTTTGCGCATATATATATCCTTGGAGAGCAGCCTTTTCGTACCACTTGAATGCTTCTCCGTAGTCTTGCTTCACTGCTTTTCCATCTCTGTACATGTCGCCAACTTCGGCTTGCGCATAGCCGTTTCCTTGTATGGCAGCCTTTTCGTACCATTTGAGCGCTTCCTTGTAATCTTTTTTTGCTGCTTTTCCATCTCTATACATATTCCCAAGCATGTTTTGCGCATATATATATGACTGAGTAGCTGCCTTCTCGTGCCATCTCAATGCTTCATCATAGTCTTGTTTTACTAATTTTCCAGCTCTGTATATATCACCAATTTCTGCTTGCGCATAGGCGTTTCCTTGGATAGCAGATTCTTTGTACCATTTAAATGCTTCGTTGCAATTTTGTTCCACTGCCTCTCCTTCTATGTACATGTCACCAACTCTAGCTTGAGCATAAGCGTTTCCTTGGATAGCAGCCTTTTTATACCACTTGAATGCTTCTTTGTAGTCTTGTTTAACTACTTCTCCACCTCGATACATATTACCAAGTTGGTTTTGCGCATAGGTACTTCCTTGGATAGCAGCTCTTTTATACCACTTGAGTGCCTCGTCATAGTCTTGTTTTACTGCTTTTCCATCTCTGTACATATTACCAACTTCTGTTTGCGCATAAATATTTCCTTCGATAGCAGCCATTTCATACCAATTGAATGCCTCACTGTAGTTTGTTTTTACTGCTTTTCCGTCTCTGTACATATTGCCGACCTCGGTTTGTGCATAGGCATTGCCTTGAATAGCTGCCTCTTTGTACCATTTGAATGCTTCGTAATAGTCTTGGTTTACTGCTCTTCCGTCTCTGTACATGTCACCAACTTTGGACTGTCCATAAGCATTCCCATTAATGGCAGCCCTTTCGTACCATGCAAGTGCTTCACTATTGCTTTGTTCGATTGCCTCCCCGACTGTGTACATGTCTCCAATTCTAGTTTGCGCTTCGGCGTTGTTGAGATCTGCGGACAGCTGATAGTACTGAAAAGCTTTTGCATAGTCGCAGTCTGTCATTCCTTTTCCTTCCCTGTAGATGTCTCCAATCCTGATTTTTGCACTACTGCTATTCTGAGCTTCAGCCCTTTCATACCACTTGATTGCTTCATAGCAGTCTTGTTTTACTCCGTTTCCATCTCTGTGCATGTCACCAATTCTAAGTTGAACTTCTGTGTTTGTGCAAGGGCCGGCTTTTTCGTACCATTCAAATGCTAGTTCGTAATCTTGCGACACCCCTTTACCATCTCTGTACATATCACCGATAGTCATCTTAGCGTAGGTATTATCCTGAGCGGCAGCTTCGTTGTACCACTTTAACGCTTCACAATAATCTTGCTCTACGCCTTTCCCAGTTCTGTACATGTCTCCAACTGTCGCTTGTGCCTCGGCATTATTTTGAATAGCAGCTTTCTCGAACCATCGAAATGCTTCCAGATGATTTTGAACTACGCCTTCGCCCCTCAACATGTACATATATCCGGCTCTAATTTGTGCATTGACGTTGCCATGATCTCCAGCCGTTTTGTACCATCTCAATGCTTCCTGATAGTTTTGATCTACGCCTTTTCCATCTCTCCACATGTCTCCAAATTTGATTTGTGCATCAATATTGTCTTGAAGAGCAGCTTTTTCGTACCATTCAAAAGCTTCCCAATAGTCTTGTTGTGTTCCTTTTCCATAATAAGATGCGTCTCCGAGGTTATTTTGAGCATCTGCATTTCCTTGCTTAGCTGCTTTAGTAAACCATTTAAGCGATTCCTTGTAGTCCTTTGATACAAATTGGCCGTTCATGTACATAGCTCCTAGATTGTTTTGCGCAGATAGGTCGTTCTGATTTGCTGCTTTTTCTATCCATTTGAAAGCTTGGGAGTAGTCTTGGGTAATGCCAACACCATCTCTATACATAATACCAAAGGTATTCTGTGCATTACTGTCGTTTTGTTCAGCAGCTAAGCTGATCCATCTGAACGCCTCATCGTAATTTTTTCTCACACCGATACGGTATCTATACATGCATCCAAGGCTATACTGTGCTTCAATATGATTCTGTTCCGCTGCCTTCCGGAAGTAATGGAATGCTGTGACATGGTTTTCCTGCACACCTTCCCCAAGCAGGTACATGACACCAAGGTTGTATTGTGCATCGCTGTCACCTTGGTTTGCAGCTCTTTCGAACAGTTGAAAAGCTATATCATGGTCTTTCACAACCCCTCTTCCATGATCGTACATTATTCCCAAGTTGTACAGAGCTTTTGGGTTTCCTTTCGCTGCAGCTTTCGCGAACCATTCCTGTGCTCTAGTGTAATCTTGGGTAACACCTGTACCTCTTTCATACATAATCCCGAGGCGGTTTTCCGCATTGGTGTTGTTATGAGCAGCGGATTTCTGAAACCAGTCTAATGCTTTAGCGTAGTCTTGACTAACGCCTTCACCAGTCTGGTACATTACTCCGATCTGGAATTCTGCACCGGCACTACCACGGTCGGCCGCTTCTTTTAACCACTTGAATGCTTTGTCATAATCTGGATTAATGCCTTGACCAGACAAATGAAGCATGCCAAAGTGGTATAGCGCATCTCTATGGCCTTGTTCAACCGCTTTTTCAAAATACACAACTGCCTTGGCATAATCGTGAGCTGTTCCTTTGCCATCTCTGTACATGCAACCAAGTCTATTATATGCGTCGCTGCTGTGCTGTTCTGCTGCCTTCAGGAACCATTTTAACGCTTCTGAATAATCCTGAGAAATACAACTTCCGTTCAGGTGCATAACACCAAGACCGTACTGTGCATCGACATCATTGCGCTCAACAGCTTTTATAAACAACTCACAGGCTTCTATATAATCACGACTGACTCCAAATCCTTTTGCATACATGAACCATAGCCGATATCGAGCAAAATGATCTCCAGAGAAGGGCACTGAATCGTAGTTCTGGATTGTAGTAATATTTCGGTGCCTGATATGATTCATCCCATCGCAGACATTGTCCTCGAGAAAGCGATTATGAAGGGTGTGTTTGAGTGCATCTTCTGCAGCGGCTTCCATGTTATTTGGTAGTAGGCAGTATGTCGGTACAAGATCCTTGAGCTGGATAATTGCGAGATTTGTTTGAATTGAGTGTCTCCACCGTTCGATAGTAAGTATCGAAACATCCGATGAAGATCGATCATTGGCATCAAACAATAGGGACGGATCACCACCTAGCAGTAAAACAAAATTGTTATATGTGAGTTCACAAATAAATTCCACTAGGTTACCAATTATTTTGTATTGATAGCCTGCGTCAATAGCTTTGTCAATCGCATATTTGATTATAGCGTTACTGTTGTCTGAGAAAGTATTCGTATCCAACGCTCGTTGAAGGACGTCATCCCATTCAATCATAATTTTACCCCCTACAGATACTAATAGTAACAGTGTTTGGAAGTGTCATCCCTTACCTAATACCATGACTGAAGGGTAAAAGAAACCATACAATTGAAATGTTCTTTCAAAATCTTCATATACTTGCTTCTCAGACGTCTGCTGTAACGCAGCTCTAATGCTGCTAATAAATGGAATATTTGCCTGAGCGCTTTCACGGAGGCTCAACTACTTGTGAGGTTAATCATCACAACGGCTTAACGTTTTACTTATCATACCTCATAGCACAATACATATATCACCAGTACACTGGTACTAGCTTTAGTCTTCTGCTGTTCTGCATGTCTAGAAGAGTGTAGCATCAGGTGTGTTCGGAAGGTAGAATCGAATAGTGTGCTGATGTTTAGATCGCTTCCATTCTCATGCATATTGTCGATTTTTTCTGCATAGATTTCGTCTTTTGCTTCAAGATATTCTGCAATAAACGCAGACTCTCGTCCATGGTGTTGTTTGTACATAGTTAATAACGGCAAGCTTGCTATTTGTCCATCAAGTTTGATTCCTCGGTTGCAATAATTGACAATGATATCGTTGATATTCAGTTGTACATTATTCATTGATTTTGTTCTGCGTGAATTGATACGAAGGCACGTTTTATCCTTCCGATGTTGATTATCTAGACTTGCAGCAATCGCCGATCTTACAACAAACGGCAAGGAAGGATTCATGACTGGTTCTATGGCAAACACGGCGTATAGATCCTGTAGTGGTGCTACGCATAACTGTACCGATGTCACGTTCCCTTTATCATCAACCATTTCGCTCTGCAAAACAATGTCATCGCCCAGATGAATATGATCATCAAAACCATCTGAGCTTTCTCGATACGTCGATTCTGTATGGGTATTGTGGTTATAGCGAACGATCATCCTGGTAATTTTGCATGTGTAAACATCTGGCTACAAGTATGATGCATCTTCTAAGGCTTACCATTCTTGTGTCAATTCTGTTGATAGTTGGGCTGCAGTAACTATAGCGTATTTTTCACCGAAGCTACTGTGGGTTGCTTTTTGCTGGCCAATAGTTGAACACGTTGGCGGCAATAGGGACAAAAATCTCTTGATTGGTCCTCCCCTTGTGCACTCTGAATCCAGACACGCCAGATGTACATACACTATATCACCACATTTCACGGGTGTATGACCATGGTGTACATATTTCGGCACAAAGCTGACAGTGGCCGAGCGGACACGATCCTCATACAAATCTTTTGTCGACCAATCGAGATCTACAAAACACAGGACTTCTCCTGTAGCAACCTATAAGATAACAGTACAAGCTAGGTGCTTCGGTGATTCTGGACTGAATGGTACCTCCATGTTTTTGTGTCTGACTTGTGCCAAGTTTACTTTCTACATATGGAAAGTGGCACAGGTACTGGTCACACTGACCGGCTTCTATCTCAACTTTTGCAATATCCACAGGACAGTTGTAGTATAAGTAATCGTTGTCGAAAAACTCGTTTTCATAGACTTCCTTGACCTGAAGATGGACTTGTTCGTCAAGAATATAATACAAAGGTCTCAAGGCTTTCAGCTGGATGATCGTTGGTTTGGACTTCACACTTTCTTTCCAGATTTCGGGCCCCTTGGTGAAGTAAAAGTCTGGTTCACCACCTATCGTACACCTTTATAGCCATTGTATCTTCTAGTCCCGTAATACCTATAATTCTCCAATTACTATGATTTACAACTCCGGTAACCTCCCTTGGTGTAATTTCGTCCTGGATCTTCGAGGGATTTCCTTGTTTGAATGCAACTCTACCACCTTCAAATACATCGGTATTTGTTTCTATTTCAATTATCTTCTGTACCTAGTACTATCCTTGTAGGATAGTAATAGCCAAATTGACTAAATGTATCCTGTAATGCGCAATACTTTTCGTTGTTTGTTTCGGCCTTCAAAGCGTTTTCGATGCCTCTTTTAAAGTTCTTGCTGGCTTTGAAAAGATCGGCTGGTAAATCAGCCTAGCGCGCATGTCATTTGCGTGGAGTTCACCGAACGTCTATCGGCTATTTACCTCTGTACAAACAACATAAGATACAACATAATCTGCAGCATTGCTTTTCAAACACATTTGGATGCGACCAGATTCTCCGCAATTATTTCTGGCCGCAACATTGTAAGCAAGTGTTTTGGGAAAGTGTTCCTGAACGTTATCATCCAACAACAATGCTTCTTCCCAGCTCTCCGTTACTAAAGTCCTTGTTTGCTCATATTCTACCAATATTGCATTTTCAGTAGTCTCATAGTCCATCCTGTGAGTATCATATTTATGGTTTTCGACCTGGAACGCAGAATCCCGAGCTCTTTGTCCATTACAATGAATACCATGTGCGCAGTGACGAATAATTTCGGTTGATAAATGCATAGCAACTAGCTATAATGAATGTATGCAGACAACTGCGATCAAACAAATAGTTGGTGTGTTTTGACACGAAACAAATTTTCGCCGTAAAAATGTATGGGAAAACGAAAAAGATGCTTTCTCAGGTGGCCCCGTCCAAAATCGTACGAGACGCAACTTTAGCTTGGTATTGTGTTACTGCACTGGTGATACAAATCATGTTAACTAGATAGACAGTTATCACCGTTTATTCAATAGTTTTTTACGCTACTCTATAATACATGTTGAATCTATAGAGAGCTAACTTTGCGCTATCGAAGAATCTATCGTTTAGCCTGCATAACTCCTGTCCTGAACCATTGAGCAACTTTTGTTCGCCACTTGAGTAAGTAAATGTAATCGTACTGAACTTTACTCATCTTTTGCAACAGATTGCCGGACGTTTTATCACTTCAAGTCCTCTGTAGTGCTATCTGACCACTGGCCTTCATCGTCTGAATAATTCCTCCATTTGCCCCCATCCGGCCAGGGTTCGGGGTGAACCTCTACATTTTTGTGGAGTTATCTTACGAGTAAGTAAACTGACATTCAATGATTATTTCATTTGCTAACCATGAATGTCTTTTATGCTGCTCAAATCAGTTTTGCGTCTACAGGGGCCAAGTTGATGTAAGTAAAATATGAGATCATTACCAATATGTAATAATGACCGCAAATTCAATAAAAAGACATAAATAGTCGTGCTTAGGGATAGATCGACATCCTTGCTGGGGTGCCTTAAAAAACAGAGCTAAAGAAAAAAAACAAAAGGAACGGTCTTCGCTTTGATATATGGCTTCCTTGTCTTGCAAGACAACGAACCAGCCCATTGGCCACTTTAATTCGACGCAAAAAGTACTACTTCCAAGACAAAAATAGAATGTATCAAATACAAAGAAAAATGTATTCATATTACTATTCATCACTGCCAGCAATCCTTAATGAAATTCTTTATCACTACAATCTCATGTCGTGACACTATTACGTATGCATAGCACGGTTAGAAGTCTGCTGCAATCTTCAAAGTAAGAACTCGAATGCCTGATCCAACATCTACATTGGGAGGCAGCGATATTAGATGCAGATTCTTTGATTCTTTCTATAACGTCTTCTCCACGGCCAAAAGTGTCTTTTTGATCTCTTCCTTCATCTGTGCGCAACACACTTCCATGGGATGGGATTTTAGGAAAGGCGAGTATGAGGGTATATGACCAACGTTCTTGATGGTTTTATAAAAGGACTATCTACCACAATAACTGTCCCTGCCAAGCCTTTGTCATTTAAGACCTTGGGGGTGTCCTCCAGAATTAAGCCGAAGTGACTTTTTGTTTGTACAGTGCGATTTTCCAACAAATGATCCCTGATGCCTTTCGTTTCTTGGACATCTTGGGGATTTGTTAAGACAATGACGCTAGACATTTACTTCATATGCACTCTGTAACATTCAAGTTGATTTCTCGTTGATTCACGTCTCAGTGCGCACCATGCTTGCAGAAGCAGCTTTCGTCAATAAAAGCACAATTACGAAATCAATGCCATGAGACCTCCAGCATGGTGCGCATTCTTTACACAATTCAATGTGTCTATAGGTTGTGTTTAAATGTCAGGATTTGATCGAGTAAGGGTGAATGACAACTTCTCCATTTTTTTTGTGCACAACTGACGGCCTAATGTTGAGCTCTGCAAACTTTAGAGTGAAATTGGTTCTAGCATCTTTGACAGTACAAGTTGGATTCCGTTTGA
Source organism: Saksenaea oblongispora B3353 (assembly GCA_000697495.1). Taxonomy (NCBI): domain Eukaryota; kingdom Fungi; phylum Mucoromycota; class Mucoromycetes; order Mucorales; family Saksenaeaceae; genus Saksenaea; species Saksenaea oblongispora. The sequence goes on from JNEV01001661.1 coordinate 14,447, forward strand.
TACATTTCTCGATGCGACGAGAGCCTTCTTGCTCAATCATGACGATACGAGAATGATTAATCGGGCTAGCACGTTTGTATCCCCATAACGTTGTGCCATCGCCCTGTCTCCATTTCTTATGTAGGCTGTTAACAGTGCGCGGATGTGTCTGAGCCTGGCAAGCAGTCTATGAAATACTATGGTTCTTGCTCTGTAGAATGGGCAATAAATTTACTGTCCATACGTGTCAGGAAGTCTAACAACCTCACTATTGCTTTTTATCGAACTTCTGTCGGATACATATCATATTCATCACGCTTATAAAGGTTTCCCTTTCGAAAAAGGGATCTCACTTCGAATCCGTTGGCGCCGCGAAGTACGTCAAGTTCATCAGGGTTATCACGGATATAAGTTCCATTCCGTAGATAGTGGTAAACAGTGTCGTCATGTTGAATCAATCTTTATTGGCTTATCGACAGGGGTTAATGATATAAAAAGAAGAAAAAGAGAAACAGTTGGAATAAAGCAGAATGCCTTGGCAACCTAAAGGAGGTGGTGGATGTAGCTGGCTCCAGCTGGAATCAGTCCGCTCCAATTGGCATCAGCGGTGTCACAAGCTAAAAAGGTCTATCATTTAGCAACACAAAACTAGAATTTTTGTATCACCTACGCTTTGATCTGTTTGGCACACAATATATATTGCCTCGATTATCAGTATCACCATGTTTTAAATTATTCGGCCCTTTTTCCTTTTTTTTTTTCCTGTCTTTCCTTTCTTTACCTTTCTTTTCCCTTTTCTTTCCTTTTTTTTTTTTTTTTTTTTTTGAAGTCATGTCGAACTATTATCATCATGACGATTATTATTATACCCAAAATATAAATAACAATCATACATATCAACACGATGCCTACGCGATGCAACAAGTTCCCCATTCTCCTCCTCCTTCAGCACCATCCTATCATAACCAACGATACTACGATCAGTACTATACAGAACCGCAAAACTATCATGATCCTACATATAACTCGAAAACCGCCGTAGAAGCTCCTTTACCTGCAACAAATGCAGGGTATCAACCAGAAATGCACCAACGAGCGAGTATACTGAACCCAAGCAACCAGTACCTTCATTTAAATGATGAAAAGGGATACGAAGATATAAAAGAACGCCGATCGTGCTGTGATTGGTTTTGTTGTGGCTGTTGTTGTTGTTGTTGTCCTCGCTGGATACGATGGCTTGGGTGTATACTCTTGCTAATTATTATTGGTCTCGGTATAGCTGTTGGCGTACTTGCTGCTCTGTTCAAAACACCCGAAGTCAAATTTAACGGACTCAACGGAGAGCCACAGTTTAACTTGGTCGGAACATCTGCTAATATTAGCTTTGCCTTATCTATCAGCGTGAACAATCCAAATATCGAAAGCGTCACGTTTTCAACCATTGTTGCAAAGGTAAGTCTGGCCTTACACAAAAGATCCAGTCTCCAATCTCGGTTTTTTATAGGCGTACTACCCCGGTAACCGGGATCATTCGATTGGTGGTGGCCAAAAGAACGACGTACATATCGCATCCAACGCGATTACCAACATCATCTTCCCTTTTACACTCACTGTCGGTCAATCCGACGTTGGTATCCTTACGGATATTTTGAGCAAATGCGGTGTTTTTGGTGGCGCAAAGCAAAATATCAAGGTTGATTACGATGTAACACCGACGATCAAAGTACTTGGTATTCCAATATCGCCTACAATCTCTAATTCGGCTAGCTTCCCATGTCCTCTCGAGGTAAGCACGTTGTTATTTAGCCGATATAAGAAACCTAATCATTTTTATGTAGGGCGGCTTGAGCTCTCTCGGCGATCTCACATCGAAACTTCCGCCTGACATATTAAAGTCCCTTGGGCAATAGACTAAATATCAATAAATAAATAAATTATTTTTGCATTGTATGGGTTCTCGTCTGCATGTGTTTAAATTGAATGGCCGCCATACTTGTTTTTGTTTGAGCAGGGCTTTCACTATATCACAATGACACTGTTTGGCGTCATTGCTTCTGCTACAAGACATTCGTTTCAACGACATTCATCAGTAGCTGCACGAACAATGTCAACGCATTCCCATTTGTCTGACGATTGCATCTTTTGCAAAATCATTCGGCAAGACGCGTCCTGTTTTGTTATTCATTACTGACATGCGCATGTAGCGGTGAAATTCCTTCCTTCAAACTTATCGAGACCGAGAAAAGGTATACCATGTGTTGATTTACGTGGTCTAAAATAAGATTAGCTTTGCTTTTATGGATATCGAACCCTTGAGCATTGGACATGCGGTAAGAAAACAAGGAACGAAGTATTCCCGACTTATACCCCACTTAGTTAATTGTTCCCAAATGTAAACGGTACAACAAACGATTTTCCTTAACATTTTTTGAAATAGACCATGCCCAGTTTATGCACCAACTTCCGGATGAGCACCTAACAGACGTTATGCCTATTGCCAAAAAGATTGCTGGAGCGGCAAAGCTGGATCAGTACAATGTGCTTCAGGTAACATACTCCTCATGAAAATCCCGTGCCGTTTAACCATGAATGTTACGTAGAATAACGGGAGACTGGCGAACCAGGTAACGTAACCGCGGAGATGCGATGCAAGATAAGCTTATTGAGTCCCAGGCTGTTCCTCACGTCCATTTCCACATCATTCCGAAACCCGATGAAGAACATGGACTCGGCGTTCGTTGGAAACCCATGAAGGTGTCAAAAGAGGAATTGCAAGCTACCTATGATGAAATCAAATCAAATATGTGATTGCTCTAAACACGTTATTTAAAGCGTAAAACGATACGATATGCCAGTTTTAGTCCCAAACCAGTTTTGGTGTGTTTTTTTTGTATGCTACGTATAATAATAGTGTCAATCGACTATTTGAGTAGACATGATATACACGTGTACCATCTGCCACTTTTAACTTGCGTGCAGGTGCAAAGTGATTTTTGAGAAGAGATACTGTAGCATGAACTGGTGTGTAAATTGTTGAAAACCTTTAGATCTGATTAGGGTGCTATCAGTAGTAGCGAAGTTTAAAACTGAAGCGAACATGGTTGACAGTGCGCATTCATAACAGGCACATGGCTACCCGCCTGAGTTTTGTCCGGTCCGGTTTCATCCGAGTGCAGAGCCACAACTGACTCTGCGCCGTTGTCAAGTGAATCAAGGCAAGGTTTATTTTATGATTATTCTTCTATTTCATTCCATTCAAAGACAGCCATTGGTGTCAATAAATTGTTAGGATGCCGGTAACGGCTGATTCCATTGTACTTTAAATTAACCATTTATGGTCGGCAGTTAAAAAATGAGATGAATGGAGGACATTCGTCGGAGACTCCGTAGTCGATCCTGCTTGTAGGAAGGAGATGTAACAGCTGCTAACAACACCTTGATCTACGTAGTCTTCGAAATACAATGTATACATCACTCGGCCTTCTTTTTTTTTTTTTTGAAGTACGAGGCTTTAGAAGGATGAATTCAATCCGGTCTTATATATATTGATAAAGTATCAACAAAAATCACTATGCGGATATACAATACATGTGTAAATTTCTAATATGCACTGGTCTCATTTGATTCTTGTAAACATGTACAAGTAACTTCGGCTGTTCTTAAACCTCTGCCAGAGATTACCAGGCCAGCTGCCCTGTGTTTAAGAGTTTCTTTCTTTAAACGATAGTTTATAGTCTTCTTTATCCACAAAGTTTAGTACTTTTTTCGCCAAAATAAATGATGAATTGACTGGACTCTTATTTACAAGTTTAACAACTGCTAGTTTTCTGACCTACAGTTTTGGTATTTAACATCTCTTTATAGTCTACAGTGGGTGTCGGTGCGATCTAGCCTTACTTCCATAGTCGATGATAATAGATTGGTTATCTCAGCCAACGATTCTACTGTACATGTTATTACTTACCCTCCAATATACTTCACTAACTTACGCCACTTAATGGTACAGGTTTTTGTATAAGACATATCACATCCTTTGTAATAATTTGTTTGTATAGTGGTTGAATAAATATCTTTCGAATTTCTGGTCTTTTTTTGTCGTTTCTACCTACTGCGTAGGATATTTATTTTCGAGTAACAGCAGGAAACCATTTATACTTGAATACAAAAAATAAACTTTTAGGATATTCTACTATCCCATTTTCGAGATTATCTTTGAAGAAGGCCCCACCAAGAATCAATCACAAGTCAATAAAGGGTAGTAGGAAGATAACTCGGATAACACGCTAAATACCACACTTCTCAGTGACAAGGCTACAAACCATCGCCTCAAAAGAAAATGAAAATTCACTTGATGGCCAAAGTTGCGAACAGTGACAGACAAGAGGAATCTACAAGTAGACTTTTTGGTTTGGTTAATGATAGTAGACAAGCGTCATGGCTTTGGCAAGCTGCGAGTTTACAAAGGCACTGACTTGAAAGGAAGAAAGGAGATCATAAATAACGTTAATATCATTGCAGGAGTCAAGTTTCTTCTGGATTACATCACGGCAGGAGCTACAAATCGGCATGTAGCCAGCAGAAACTATTCCATAAAGTTCAAGGGAGCTCAGCATAAGTTCTCAGAGTTAAGAGATGTCTCTTCTCCCCAGTGTACCTTTCCAGTGGGTGCAAGGCAAGGCGAGACTGCTCTTTGAGATCAAACCTGGTTTCGGTTGATTGGCTTGAATTCGGATCAGCAGCCCGGCACTGTAAAATTCTACAGCATTCATGCGAACATGTTTCACATTCGAACTCTTCCGCATTTTTCTCTTTTCTCTTTTCTCTTACAATGGGTTCATTATCAAAAGCGATTCCAACAGTAGCACGTACACAAGTTTGGAGAGGCCAGCCATGGCCTTACTTTGCAAAAGCAACACCTTCTCAAAAAATCGTTGTTCGCTATGCACCGCCACCCATACCAACGATGATGACTCTCCCCACTCGGCCAGCAACTGTGTCGAATCTTTATCTTCGTCCATCCCCCACCAACTGTCATGCAATTCGACCTTTTTCTCTTGCCCGAATACCGGTGATGTTGATGACTACAACTAAAACGAAGCGACGCTTTGCACTTGCTACAATGCTTGGTGGTGTAACACTGATCGGTGCTGTGTTGGGCCCCGTCATATGGATCGGTGTGTTGGGTATAGGTTCCGTACTAACCTGGCGGGCATTGTCCAGGACACAGTCGTTATGGCAGACACTGAGTCCGCAGACGAACAACAATGCGCCTACTGCCGGCAGTTTATTGGGGATTCTAAAGGCTCAGGTGAATGAGCATCGGGTGACGGATAACATTCGACAACAAGCCATTGATCATCTTATGGCATGGGCTCATACCGAACAAGGAAAACAATTGCTGGTGCGCGAGTTCAATGTCGATCATGTCAATCAACTTACCTTCTTGCCGGTTCATGCCATGACATCGGTCGAGCATAATGGTCATCGGAAAGTGAATCTCGAGTTCTGGCTGGAAGACGATCAGTCCGTAGGTAACCGTGGTGGTTCCTGCATCGTGCGTACAGGTGCCACAGTAGACAGTAGTGGTCATCCACATCTCGATGAGCTTTGTCTAAGTGCGCCAGGGTGGCACGCGGATGAGATTATTCCATTAAGCGAGCCAAAGCCAACAGGCCGAGTTATCCAAGGTGAATTTCGTGATGTATCATCTTAAAAAAAACGTAGGTACTGTTATTATGCACGCGACCTTTGATAAAGAGACATGTCTTTGTCATGTACGATTATGCTTCTTCTGAAATAAGATTCTCGCCACTGTTGCTACATCACTTTCTAGTGTTAAATCGTAACCTTTTCTTGTGTGGTTGCTACAGCATTCCTAAAAAGCAATGCATTTTCGAAAAAAGTATCGCAAGTACAATGTATATGCGTGTATGCGTTATGAGAGGGAGGTTTCGGCCCTCAAAGTCATAGTCGGCGGCATCGTGATAACGGCGGGCAGTCCATGCACATCTTGTTTGCGGCCGACGCCAGCGACCATGCTTATGGTATAGGTGCCAAACATTTCACCAAATCTTAAACTGCATCTACTCGATGAAAACAAAGGTATCAGAAGTCTTAATTAAGACCTTTGAAGAGGAATTTCTTTACAGTCCTGATTTAGAATTGCCATAACTTTTAAACTGATCGAGGAGATCAAGGTTAAAGCCAGAAAGTAGTATATAGTGGAAAATCAGGGATCCGAGAAAAAAAGGGGTCTGTATGCTGGTAGCAGCAGATATTAAGCTGAGGATCTGTCCAGCGTCAGTGTGCGCAGATTGATGCCTATCCACATTGTAAGAGATCAAGTCCGTGTTATTGTATGGAAATGTCTATCCATTCTATTGAATCCAAGATCGCCAGTTTGTAGCGATGCTGGGGATTGATTATAAAACTACGAGCTGGACTATCATGCGAAAATGGGTGGCCGGTATTTTGCCAGGCCTCAACATACTGCTCACATTGGCGTTGAGGGTCATTGGAAAATGTCATCCATATCTCCGTATGCTGTCCGAAATTCATCAAAGAGCACTGACGTAGTGGGCGCTGCGGTGCTCGAGGTGTCTGCACTCACGGAAGTCGCATTAGCTGTATTAGCCTTCGAAGCGTCCTGTTAGTTGCCTGCCAGCATTGTCTCGATCAGCTCATCTACACTTTCTTAGCGAAAGAATCAGAAGAGCCAGCTCCCTCCAACCAGCATTCTTTGTATCAGGAAGTAGCCTCTGATTTTTGGAGTATTTTTTTTTTAAAATAAATAATGCTAGCGCCCAATACTACGATCGGGCACTCGAAGTTCAATATTTTCCTCACAACAGCAACAGAAGGACACAGTTACGAGTGTTCGACGAAATTCTTTAAAACTCTCACTTTGGCTCGCTTAAAAATCTCGTCTCGCACGAATGTCTATACTTTATTGGCTTGTCTATATGCCTCGCAAAAGACTTGCAGTTGCGCCTGTAAGCCGTACTACGCGGATAGTATGTATGAGAGTGAAGGGAAACGAGCTTATCAAGGTGAAAAGTCTTCCAGTAATGGCTTCCTGGAGGCATATCCCATCAGAGTATTTTTAAATAGAAGATTTATCTGACGACTGCCATTGCGAAATGCAACTATGGAAGCTGTTGTTTTTTCTTTGCTGCGGAACATGATTAAAGCGCAGAGCTTTTGATTGAAAGGGTTGCACAGCAAGAACAAACACTGACTGATAGCCAAAGACATATTTGAAATGTTGTAACACGAGCATTCCAATCCGCAATTGCTCTCTCACTACTCTTAACATGTGTCTTTATGCCATCTAAATGTAAAAAAGTCAAACCCATAGAGGTCTTGCCCTGAACATAGTGAGTGTTACCTCTGGTAAAAAATAGTACATGATTACTCATTTGGATTGGGTAATATGCATTGGAGAAAAAACCGAGAATTTGAAAGCCAGAAGATTATATATAGCTTTACAAAACGTTTATGGGGCAAAGATGTCAGTGCATAAAAAGATCTTTTGAGTAGTTGTGAAAACTAGCTTTGTTTACAGGCGACTTCAAATTTTCTAGAAACAACTTCGTTTTTGAGAAAGAGTGTCTGGTCAAGCGGATTCAACCTCAGCTATGTGCGGCTGAGCATAATGAGCGAAGCGACCAAAGACAAGCTGGTTAAAAAACGCTGTGTATATTTCAAGTAAATCGTACAACCATGACGCTAACGTTATCTAAAGACCCCTTCGTAAGGGCTAGATCCAACAGTTTTTTGCTAGCTGACTGCGGATCCTCTACCTTCTTGATGTGCTTTACTGCGGTTTGATCCTCGCAGACATCCCACAGCTATTGTGAGAAGAATTAGATTCACATAGCATTAAGATCAATGTACTGTTACCCCATCGCAAGCAAGGATCAAAAACTTGTCTTTAGCCCCCAGTTCCGTCTCCGTTGTGTACGGGTTACCAATAACATAATCTTTCAGGGGATAATCACCCAACGATCGAGTCACTGCAAGAAGTCCGTTGACTCGGTTGTTAATGACCATTCCACCTGTGTCCTTGATACGTTTGACTTCCTTTGCATCACTTCCTTTGTGGTCATACGATAAACGCATTGCCTTCCCATTACGTCTAAATCAAGAAAGCACAAGTCGTCAAAGGAGAGAATCAGGTATGACAGCCTTACGACAAAACGGCACGTGCATCGCCAACATTGGCAGTATACAGAATCCGCTGTTTCCAAGGAAGCGAGGAAGCGTTAGCGTACGGTTTTCGGATAGTTTTAGCAATCGTACCTTTGAGTCTTTCACCTGAACAAATGCGACAATGGCAGTGCAGCCGGATACTTTGCCTTCTTCTTCCTTGATCAACTGATCTACCTGCAAAAAGGCTTTTTCCATGATCTCTGGGATAGTATGTGTTGCTTCGTAGGCCTTGTAGCACTCAAGAAACGTCTACTAGAATGGATCAGACGGAAAGCTTGCGTTTCGCATAGGGTCAGACCTCATGAAAATGGTCACCACACCATTCAGCAGCGTCCCTGCCACCGTGTCCGTCAAAGATCGCGAAGAGCCCTTGCTGAGGTACGCAGTCAAAGTCGACAACATAGACATGGGCATCTTCCATGGTGCGGCGAAATCGTTTGTTTCGATCTTCAGCGACGCCAATGGCGAATCCTGCAGCTTCGACAGTCGAAATGTTACCGATGGTATTCATGAAGAAGCGATGATCAAAGCCAAGTTTCTGCCCCCTGGGGGTTTACTGTCCAGTGCATAAAGTATGGTGACACCGTCCACCTTTTCCAATAGAGTTTGTCGTCCCTTCCCTATTGGGACGTTTGGAGCCATCGATCGCAAGAGCAAAACGTTTAGCCGATGCCACGCTTTTATAACCTCTAGTACACCTTAGGTTGACCCTTACATGAGCATTTTCTGCAATGCAATTGACAGGTTGCCACCGGGGCACATGGAAAAGAGTGCTCAATTTTTTCTTTCCAAAACAAGAAACTATCAATTGTTTAATGCAGCCCGCCGCTTGTGCAGTTGCTACATGGTACAAGCGTACGATGAGACATTTTATTACTGGATTAAGGCTTTGCTAGGAGAAATTAAGGTTACATGTTAGGGTACATCCCGTTTGTCAAGGCAACATAGAGGAACAACTAAAAACGATGTACCTGCGACCTATCAATAGATCATGGTTGAGTGCTGAGTCATTCGAACAAGGCACCTCAAATGGTTACGGATATCCAGTATTCCAGAAAAGGGGGAGATTTATTAAATGCTGGAATTCCTCTTGTCGCCAGCGCCGAGATTTCTCGACACACAGCGACATGTCTCAAACATCAATGTATGCGTGGCCCTCAGGGCGGAGTCCGTCTGGGGCTCAGTTTGTGTACTGAAATTTTCCAAGCTCTTTCAGACAGCATAGAAGAGAAGGATGACTTTCACCTAAACGAATTGGGAAGTCATTTCGGTTCTTGTTCTCAGGAGATAGTTTGGTCAGACCAAATGGCTCCCAGTCATACTATCGTTTTCGTAAATTTTTCAGCTTTGCCTCTTCTGTCTGCATAAAAAGAGAGAAGTAGGTACTGCCTACGGGTGCCCTCATCCATGACATGTTACCAGGGAAAAGCGCAGATTTCGTCGTCACGAAATTTAGCATGACCGAAATGGACTAAACCAAGTTCGGACATGCTTCACAAAGCGAAACTTGGTTTGCTTCAACCATGAGTTGTCCAATACAACTTTCAGCGAAAAGCTGGAGTCATACCCAACGTTGTGCTATTGCACGTATAGCAGGAGATGCTTTGGCCATTGCGGAGCCTATTGTATCGCGAGAATGGGCTTATGGCTGGGGGTCTTCTATGCTTAACTACTTGACATTGTCACAAGAAGACCTTGGTACATGTGTGCCATGATGACGTGTGTTGCTAATGTACATAATAGCAATGTGCCCACTGGAATATGAACAAGCAGTGGCTGTTGTGAGTACAGATAAACGTGATATTCGCATCGAAGCGTTGTTAGATTTGATTGCCGTGGCTACCCAGCTGCATAAGCAGGACGAAACGTTCGTCACTTTATATTTCTTTCTTCATTTCAGCTGATGTTATCTACTAGTGGCAAAGCATCTGATGTGATATACGATGCCCGCGCTCGTTGTTTTCTATCTGAACTGACACGTCTTTTCAAACTGGACGCGACTGACTTGGGGGCGGTAGAACGAAGTATCGGACAACAAATTTATTTCGCCATGAAAGAAAATGCGCCTAATGGTGAGCACGCCGGAGGTCGGGCTTCTGCTATGGATCAGTCAGCACATAAGACAATGGAGGAGACGAATAAAAAGAAGAAGGCGTTCCGCTGGTTGGCAACAGGCGCAGGTATTCTTGGCGGCGGCGCGGTCATCGGTAAGAACAAAAAAAAAAAACAACTGTTTTCTTCAATGTCTCACATGAGAAAGCCTTGACTGGTGGTCTGGCCGCTCCACTTTTGGCACCTTTGATCGTTGGTAAGGATCAAGAAAAGCACATGGTATTATGTTGGCTCAGTTCTATTATTTTATGCTGCTAGGTGTCACTGGTGCTACCTTCTTTGCTACTGCTGGGGGTGTTGCCCTGATAACGAGTCTGTTTGGACTGACAGGTATGAAGGTTACTGTATGGATCATGACCAACTTCTTGTTATTTTTTTTTTAGGAGGTGGTCTAGCAGGTTGGTAGTATATTCGTTTTGTGTTGTTTCATACGACGAGAAAATAGGATGGAAAATGCATAGACGAACGAAGGGTATAGAAGAATTTGGGTTTCAACAAATTTTGAATGATGCCGACGTACCACCGATCCCGACATTGCAGGTAAAGAGTGAGATTTACCTTTTGTGCACGAGATGTTGATGAACATGTGTTTTTACAGTGCACGATCTGCATTTCCGGATTTTTATTGGAAAGTAAAAATGAGACGCGGGTAAATGGAACCGACTTTCAAAAAAAAAAAAAGTTTTACATCCAAGCACATTCCTTTTGTACTTATCATTGGGGAGCAACGATAGACACCATGGGAACGTGCGTTTTCCTCATCAAGAAATTATAATGATATCTATTGTCTGGAATATGAGACGGATTCGTTGTTGCAATTAGGCTATGCTTTTCGTCGGTTTATTACAAATCAAGCAATTACTTATGCCGGCAAAGAAGTGGCTATGCGTACAGCTCTCAATGCATTTTTCGGTAGGGCTATTTCGTAGGGGAAAAAGAAATAACTTGGTTTTTTTCTAGCTGCTGTTGCTTTACCTGCGATGTTACTCAAGCTTGCAGATGTGATTGATAACCAATGGATCATTGCAACGGATAGGTCGCGCAAGGCCGGAGTGGGTAAGAAAATGGTTTAAGGAAAAATTCACGATTCACAACCACAGTTTTGGCGGATGTGTTGGAACAACGTGTTCAAGGTAACCGCCCCTGTAGTCTTGTAAGTAACCCCTCCTTTCCACCCCCTTTGGCCGATTTTGGATCTGACTTTCTCTCCCATACAGATTGGATATAGTTGCGGAAGCCTCGTGATCTGGCATTGTTTACAAGAATTGGCCAAACGGAATCGGCATGGCATTGTTGATCATGTGGTTTTGATGGGAGCGCCGATCTCAGGACAAGAAGTTGAGACGTGGAGTCAGGTTGCATCGATTGTGTCGGGGCGATTTATTAATTGCTACACCACGAAGGATTGGGTACTTGGTAAGTAGTACGAAATGATACGGTTTAATCTTAATGATTTGGTGTAGCATATGTTTATCGACTGCATTCCATGGATACAGATGTGGCAGGACTTAAAGCAGTAAATATCCCGCGTATTGAAAATGTTGAATTACAATTAGATGGTCACACAGAGTATCCTGAGGCCGTTGTAGATATCTTGAAGCACATTGGCCTTGATAAGTAAATAAGAAGGAGAGTTTGCAAAACTTTTCATTATTATTCTTTTTTTTTTTTGTTGTTGTTTCTATATTCGAATGAAGTTTGCTTGAAAGAAATAAAAAAAGCCCTAGAACAAGTGTGGCATTGATTGAAAACAGGAGGACTAATAAAAAGTGTTAAGAAAAAAAAAAAAAGGAAGAAAAGATTGCAAATGCACAAAAAAAATAACAAAAAATAAAAGCAAAAAAATAAAAAGGGAGCTGAAAGAGAAAATAGGTAATATAACAATAACAACAGTAATACTAAAGGACACTCAAAAAAATCACGACAATGAGATGGAGAAGGGAAAATCATGGAAAGGTTAATACAAATGTGCCAAAGCCTTTCTTTTTTTTTTTCTTTTTCTTTTCTCTTTCATTCCCGACTCATGGTGAGTTGATGATTATGTGTTCTTTGGATATGAAAGGGATCATGGTAAATAAAGAAAGAGAAGAGGAAAAAAAGTTATTGACACAGGCCACAGGTCATGGTTGTCTTAAATTTCGACCAAGCTCCAGGCTTCTTTGAACGTTGTTGATTCAACCCTTGAGGTGCTGCGGCTGGCGATGCATTCACTGGTTGGGTTGGGTTTGCGTCCTTTTGTGCAAGTTGGCGCTTGTCTGCAATTACTTTTTTAGCCTGAGCAGGCAATCCATGACGACTGGCATGACGTTTCGACATGGTTTCCCATCCTTTGCCGTTATTGAGCAACATCCAGTCATAGACACCGTCGTCGACTTCACCCGAATTTTTGATGGCCTTGGTGAACAATTCGCGCAAAAAGTCGTAATCTGGTGTTTCCTCGAAGCCTAACTTACGAACATACTGAAGGTATATGCCAAATTCCTCTACAAAGTTTAGAATCGGTTAAGCGTCTTTTTTTTTTTTTGGATTATCTCATGATCATACCAGGGTATCCATCGGAAAGATCTTTGATTGCTGTTGTTTGTTTCTTTTCTCCAATTTTCTCGTATTTTTGTTTATTCGTTGCTGCCTTGAGACCCTGCCAAGGCAATGAACCACGCAAAAAGTACATGAACACATGACCAAGAGCTTCGAGATCATCACGTCGAGATTGTTCTAAAAACATGTCAGTGAGACGAATAAGTGAATTGATTTCATGTACCTCTTCCTAGATGGGTGTTGATACTCATGTAGCGTGCTGTGCCAGAGAGACTTTTTCTTTCACGGTAGGGAATATGTTGTTTCGTTTTTGGATCGCGATATAACTTGGCCATGCCGAAATCAACAATGAAGATATTATTTGCCATCTTGGTACCTGGTTTACCAATCAAAAAGTTGTCAGGCTTAATATCGCGATAAATCAAATTTTTTTCATGAATGGTTTGAACACGGTTCAACTAAAATGAAATAATGAGTAAAGTTGATGAGATAAAAAAAAACTATATACCATTTGCTTAGCCAACATAGCAGTTGTCTTGACAGAGAATTGTCTACCACAGATATCAAACATATCTTCCAAACTAGGACCAAGTAGATCAATCACAAGAATATTGTGTAGACCTTCTTGACCAAAGTAGTATGCTGTAGGTACACCAGCTATAAAAACAATAAGTTTGTTGTTGTTGTCGTCGTTTTTTGTTGACTTACTGGATCCAGCCATGATCTTGTAAGTTCGGTACTCATCTCGTAACTGAGGTGCATCACTTTTTCTGGGTTCAAACTTTATGGCGACTTGTTGGTTATTGAGAAGATTGGTGCCTGAACAAAAAAATAAAATAAAAAAATAAAAATAAATATTGTGACAGGATTCTTTATTTTTTTTTTTTTGTGTAATACCTTCATAGATAATACCGAAACTTCCTTCACCAATCTTTTTGCCGACTCTGTAATGTACACCGACAACGTTATGTGATGAAGAGGGGTTTGGTGGAGAGGTTGAATGATGTTGACTCATGATGAGTAAAAAAAAGGGAAAAAAGAAGAGAAAGGTATGATAAAGTGTGGGGTTACGTGGCTTTTAAAAATTGGGGTTTCCGATTTGCAGAAAGGAAGGTCACCGCAAAGAGAAAGAAAGAGACAGTGAGAGAGAGAGAGAGAGAGTGAGTGAGTGAGTGAGAGAGAAGGTAGAGAGAGAGAAGGTAGAGAGAGGAGCGAGAGAGAGAGCGAGAGCGAGAGAGCAAGAGAGAGAGAGAGAGAGATAAAGAGAGAAGGAGAAAGAAAGAGTTAAAGAGTGATATTAAAGGAATGGAGATATTTCGAACTATTTTCTTTTCCTTATGAGAAAAAAGAAGTATCTTTTGGGAAACAAGGGAAAGCGATCTAAAATACAAAAACAACGAGACGAAAAAAGTTATGGAGGAAGAAGGAGAATTTCCTCTTCAGGATAAAAAATGTGCTTCGGAAATCCAAAACCCTGACACAGAAAAAGGTCTGACAGGGGCTTTGTTCTTGTCGTTTGACAAACTGTTATGTATAATAACTTGACAGCCCCATGAGCTGCTTACTGTGTTTTATATACACATGTATATCTATTTTCTTTTATATCTTATTAACAAATTCCCTCTCTTTTTTCTTTATTTTTTAGATTTTTATTTTTTCCTTCCCTTCTTTTTCCTTTTGAGGGTCATGAAAATGTCCGCAAATCCACGAGAATTCCCCCAAAATAAACTCCCTTTTTCTTTGGACCCCTTCAAGAATCTAATGACGATTATAACTAGCATGGCCGCGGCTTAGGTTGTGGCCTTCGATGCAGTTTCGGCATGGGTGCGGTTTCCCACTAGGCATCCACCCAAGTCGCCAACGTATACAGCGGCTTCTTTCTATTCGAGTCATTGGTAACCAAAGGATTGGGTCGGTACCAAGCTGATGTCGACAGGCGCTTAAGAGAACTGTGTTTTTACTGGCGAGCAGTGCTTCGAACTGGTTTTGTCGGAAAATACGGATTTCTTTGCGAATAGTGGCACGGGTGATGGCGGATATGGGCCGTGGCAATTGTTGCCAGAGTCGGGTTGAGTTCAATTACCGATATCGACTGGTCTGTACAGATCGAACCTATGGAATTAGAGAGTGGAGGAGAGCGTCGTCTGGGAGTTGTGTGGCGCGATAAAGGAATTTGGTTTGAAGATAGGGACGCAAATTGTCATGGGTGGGTTATTGGCTAGGTGTAACATGACTTTGGTAGAGGTGTTCGCGTGGGTGCTTCCGTATATTGTACGTAGGCAAGTAGACTGAGCGTCTTCTAGAAGCTTTTTTTGCCTAACAGTCAGGCGTTGGATTGCTAGTCCGTACTCCATCTGGGGTCGCAGAAATAGTTGATAGGTGCGACTGGCCAAAAGGCGGGAGAAACCAGAGGGACTCAGTCCAAGGGATTTCAGTGCATGGAGATTCTTTATGGCCTTTTTGGTGTTGTGCTCGAGCAGCAATTGTGTATCCATTGCCCCGGAGGTGTTGACAGGTATACCCAGATAGCGAAACGTAGTAACTGTTGGGATTGGAGTTCCATATAGCAATGGAGGTGAGAGCGCGGCGGAGTCCTGGGTGTGTGGATACTAGGATACATTTCGACGGGTTCCACCGGTATCCCATTTGATGGCTGTGGTGTTCACATGCGGCGATAAGAGTTTGCATGTTTTCTGCAGAACCGATAATTACAACATCATCGGCATATAGAAGACAGTTGATCAGCTTGCCATTGATAATCCTCGCGTTATGGGGGGTTGGAAGGGGGTGGTGTTAGTCAAAGGGGAGTGGGATTCTGCTAGACGAAGGTGGGAGGGGAGGGAGTTAATGTAAATAGAGTAGAGGAATGGGGACAAAACGGATCCTTGTAAGACTCCAGTAGTGGGGGAGAACCGGGCTGAGGCAGCGTTATTTAATAATACTTCTGTAGAAACATAGTCAAAGAGATGTTTTAGTAGTGCAATTAGCGGCGGTGGGTTTTGTGCCTCTTGTAGGGCTTTCCATATGATCTTGCGGTCTACGGTATCATACGCGGATTTGATATCGAGAAAAGCTAGTAGAGGAGGGCTACCAGTGGCGCGGTTGTGTAAGTGACATAGTTCGTGTAGACAGAGCGCTTGGTCTAGGGTGCCCCGAGCAGTCCGAAAACCGCCTTGTGCAGGATCCAATGGTACTGCAGCTGTCACCATTGGTTTCAGGCAGTACTCCATGATTTTGCAAATGGCGCTGGTTAAGCTGATCGGGCGGAAGTTGGAAGGGTCGGTCGCTGAACCTTTCTTGTGGATCGGAACAACTTGTGCTATCCGCCATTGTGAGGGCGTGGTGCTCCACCGCCAACAAAGGGTGAATAGGTCAGTTAGTATTGGAGACAAGGTGGTTACTATTGGTTTCAGTATTTCCGCTCGTATATGATCGACTCCTGGTGCCTTACGTGTGGGGGCCGCGATAATTGCTTCTTGCACAGTTTCTAGTAGAAAGGGGTTGTTAATGGCTGCCTCGTCGTCCAGATAAGGTGTTGCTGGTAGGACGGGTTATGAGGGTTGTCTATCGACTGTGAGGAGGTCACCGCCAAATATACGTTGCAAGTGGTCTTTCATACCGTTGGCAGCTGTGGTTGGTCCATCAGGATGACTGTAGGTTGATTGTATATTCCTTCCTCTTCGACGTTTGCTAAGTTTAGCTGCTGCTTTCGAGAAATCTCTGCTTGCCATGCGATCGCAGAACGCTTGCCACGTTTGATGGCGTCTAGTTCGTATTGCTCTGCTGACTTTGGCTCTTGCTTCTTGATGTGTAATCCACCAGGTCATTTTATTGACACTGATAGCGCTGCGCCATTTCCGGTAGCAATATTCTCGGTGATCCACTGCAGCCTGAAGTTCGGGGGTCCAGAACCATTTTGCAGAGGAGGGCGAATTTTGTCGTTGGCCGACAGAGTTAGTGAGGGCAGAGTATATACTATTGTTCAGTGTATCCGTAAGCATATCTATTGGAGGTTGCTGTGTTTGTTGTTCCGACATATAGAACTGGAGGTCGTCGATAAGGGGTTTAGTTATTGTTGTGAATTGCTGGATATATTTTTTGCGAGTGTCAGGGTTTTTGAGACGACTAAGTCGCCAGAGTCTTCGTTGTATGGTGGTATCGGAAGACGCTGTATCATTGGGGAGAGCGTAAGTGAGATGAACCATCCTGTGGTCAGAGTTGAGCGAGGGATCTGCACGGATAGACATAGATGCCGCCAACAAATAGGAAAAACACAGTAAATACGAAATTGATGCAGTCACTTCACATCAAAGCTGTCATCCGGTTTTTTTATTCTTACTTTCTCTTTTCAATTGCGCCCTTTTATTCGTCATGTCTTCACGAAAAAAGCGACCCCGCGCCACATCTTTAGGCAATAAAAATGCATCAGAGCCCTCTCCAGCAGAATCTTCTGCTGATGGACAGAGTAAGTCCTCAGGATAAGATACATGCACAAACTGATACTCTACTGCTACAAAAATAGATATTGAGCGGAAGGAAGCCAATGATGATGACGATGATGACTTCCAGCCTGTAGTTCCCGTTAAAAAGAGACAAAAGCAGAAGCAGCGTTTAGGTACAATCGATGTCAACTGGAAATATCTAATTTAAACTGCTACAGAGATCATCAGTCAATCTAGCACTTCTAAACCTCCTCACGAGCCTGAGATTTCCACAGTGTCAACAGCGGTGCCATCATGTAAATATGATAAAAAAATATTTTGTTTCATTTTCTCCCGCATTTCTAGCCTCTTCCACGGGTGCGAAGTCAAAAAAGGAAAAGAAAATTGAACTGGCCAATAAAAAACGGGATGCAAAGCATACTGCCAAGCACGAGGCTTGGAAGCAAGCAAATGAAGGGAAAGAAGTATATTGTAGTACCTGTAAAGAAGCAGGACGCAGCCGCAACTCAAGCAAAGAATGTAAGCTATACCAGCCACGCCGTAAAGCCATGTGCGACTTGAAGCGCACCAGTATAATTAAGTCGTCATTGCAAAACACCTGCAAGAGCTCAGAGTTCGTAACATGTGTCCGTCAAGCTGTAAAACATGTCAGGGATATTTCTTATGCTGGATGCCTATTTGCGAACTATTATATTGCACAATTGTTAAGCCAAAATAAGCAGCTTCCTATTATCTCGCATGATTTGTGTTACGCTCTTTTCGCAATCGTGGCCGGAAAAGGCAGCAAGACGACCGACGACATTAAGACTGCGTTCCAGGAGTTCCAGCGTGACGTGGAAAGCTTTGATCCTACTCATTTTGCTTCCTGTGGCTATATGACACTGATAGCAGATACGGCTAAACAGTATGAAGAATGCATACGGAATCACGTTGTAGCCAATTTCGAAAGCAAAACCGTCCAATACCTTCTGATCCTCTTCTCCGACCAAAATGGTACGGCTTACCTTGGCAAGACAACGGTGGCTGAACGTAAGGCCTTGGCCCAGTATGCCTACAATAAGGCTGCGAAAAACACGTCCGAAGAAATTAAGTGGCCAACCTCTGTGCCTCACTCAAAGGAACGTGAAAAGTCGATCCAAGACTTGGTCAACTCACTTCCACTTGGGCCGCGACCCATAACTGAAACGGAGCTGAATGCATACCCAGAAAAGTATATTCCGTGGATGTACATTATATTGCAGAGAACAGTTGGTTGATACGAATGATTTATCCAAGAAACTTCTATCAAGTTTAACTCATTCAGTAAGATCTGCTATACTTCAGCGACAAGAGGTGGAGCTACCCAAAAAGTTCAAGCAAAATCTTCCAGACAAAGAATGGAAAGCGATTCAAAACTTTGTTCAAGACACTATCTCTGCAATTAAAAGTGACAATTTTCGTCCACTCAAGTATACAGATCCGCGCGGATGTCGCCGATTCTCGCTGTTACCTGTATACAGCTTTCAGTGTCGTCATATAACAATCGATTTTCAAGCTTTGGGAAAGTTGCTGACGGCTGCAGACATAGCGCATGAGAAAACGGTACCAACCGCATCGGATGCAAGGAAAATCTATTTCGATTTGTTTGAAATGAGGAAGATAGGATATACAACAATTGAAAGTCTAGAAACAGAAAAATCAGTATTCTGGTGCGTATGTGTAAGGAATATTTTCAGATTTGATCAACTATTCCTTTTAGGGACAAAATCAGGACAGACGGCGTGGACGTTGAGTTTTTCTTCAAACGTCCAAAACGCAAAGCATCGGATAAACTGCTGACTGCCCAAGATTTGAAAAACATGGCAGAAGACGCTGTTATCTGGGGAGTAGACCCTGGAACGACGGATACGTTTGTCGCTGTAGATGGGTGTGGCGAAGGGAGGCACCGAATACGAAAAACAAGCACAGTAGAGTATTACGACATTTGCGGCTACAACTACGCAACTCGGAAGCGCAATGAATACACAAAGGCTGATATAGAGACAAAAAAAATCATCGATAAAATCCCCAGCATCAAGTCGGCTGATCTTGCCAACATCGTTGCATCTACTAAATATCGATTTCAGCATTATCAGCAAATTACAAGTTTCTATGATATGGATAACAGGTAAGAGATCTCTTTATACTTTTAATAACAAGTTCATTAGATTTAGCAAGCTGAAATTAAAAACTTATATCCAAAAGCAAAAAGGAGTGACAGAGATCGCGAAGCGTCTTCTTACTGGTAGTAAGAAATATTCATCTGGGGCCACCAAACACAAGGAGCCACTCAAAAAGTCAAAAAAGAAAGAAAAATGGAGACAAAAGAATAGTGCAGATGAAGAAGGAGAGGCGGAACGCCCTGTGATTATCACGTTCGGTAGTGGAGGCTTATCATCCTCAATGCGTGGAAAACTTCCGGCTTCGGCACGGACTGTGAGGAACCGTCTTTACGAACTCTGCAAGCAACGGAAGGTATATCTGACAACAAAAGAATGATATTTTTCTCATCAAGGTGCACTTCACTCAGATTCCCGCAAGAGTTATCATGACAGACGAGTACCTCACGTCTCAGATATGTCCCATTTGCCAAAAGCGAGAGTTAAAAAAACAGAACGAACGACCAGATTCCCAAGGTCATTCAGGTGCATCATTACATGCCGTCTTAAGATGTAATTGTTGCGCAACGACTTGGAATCGAGACGTCCTCGGCGCCAAAAACATATTGGCAATCTTTAAATACATGGCAGCAAACAGCAATACTCGGCCTCCGCCTTTCCAACGGCTCGGGATCATTCATACATGTCCGGAAACGAAAGTGCCGGTCGTTCAGTAACAGGGAAACTTGTTAGGTACATAGTATGGTACAAGTAAAAAAATAAAAAAACAAAAGAGGAAAACAAATAAAAAATGTAAAGGAAGAGGAAGAAGAAAGAGGAGGAGGGTGGAGGAGAAGGAGGAGGAGGAGGAGGAGGAGGAGGAGAAAGGAAGTGTCTATCTGGGTTCTGGGGAGCCATGTGTTAAGAAAACAAATGGTGGCACCTTTTTCTCCTGCAACAGGTCTGCCCTTGAACAAAAAAGGGTAACAATAATTCGGAATTACTGCTTTATTCAAATTGAATGGGCCATCTGTTGCTGTATCAGAAGGGGTTTGACCCTTTCGTTTTGACATCGACGCTTTGCTATGTGGTAGGCGTCCAGGCCAAGACGCAGCCATTCTTCACTGGCGTTGCCATGCTGAAATAATCCTGCCCACGCACAAATCACGTTCCATGGGCGGATCAGATCCCTGCTTAACCCAAATTTTCCAAAAAGGACATCATGAAGCGACGACGGATCTGGGTCGGACTTTTTCAGTCTATCGAAGGCAAAAACCAACATAAGCGGCCGACAATGGGTAGAATGTTCAATTGGATTACTTCTATCGCAACCGTCGCAGTATCTGATTATTATCATCCATGCATTGACTAGGTCGTCAACGAAGAAATAAAGATACGATGCCATGAAGTATTGTCTGTTTTGCTTCGTAGTTTCTTGTGATTGACAATATTTGAGTTTTTCAATAATCGAAATAAGCTCTTCGTGATCCACACAACGTCTGGGTTCTATCTTGTGTTCGATTCGAAAACGTTCGTGAATAACCCATTCATCGATATCCATCACCATGTTACTGTTGATATCCTTGACCTGACCATTGTAAAGCGGTAAAGGATGCATGGCAAAAGAAAGAGGTAAAAGGTAAAGGACTGGCCTAGAATTAGTTCACAGTCCATTTTTATAGTGTTTCAATGAGAAGGTTGCCACATTTTTTACGCTCTCCGCCCATCCAAGGGAAAAAGAAAAAAAAAAAACATATGACTGAGCTTTCCCCCCTGATTCAGCTTCCGCTGGAGAGCTGTCGCTTATCGGTTTGGCCTGTGTCCTTTCAATGGAAGCATACTTTACGATCTGTTTTTATAATACACTACCGGAGATGATATCCCGAGTGATCCGTGCAAGAAACGAATGCGTTGTGGGGAAGAAAAAAGGAGACAATGACGTGGAGGACCTTTTCACTCTTCATGTCCCATGACTGAGGGAACCCTCATTTTATTCGAGTGCCACACTCTTCGTGTCGCTATAATATATCACGTTGCGATGGAGCCACAATCCCGCACTTCTGTATCGTCGATTGCGAAGATGAGAACGACAGTTTCTTTTTTATTATGATTGTTCAGTTTTTCTTTTCTTTGTTCTGAGAAACAGGAATAATCAACTTTTTTTTTTCGTCGTAAGGCCAGCTCTATGCATAATTGGTGCCCCCATAAGGGGAAAGTGGGCGAAATGGCGAGGGTAGTACAGTCTGTAAATTCTTACAATCGCCTGCGACAAGGGTAGTAATAGCAACCACTTGGTCAGCTCCTTCACCAAAATATTTAATCATTTGCGGATGTGGCATGAACGTATGATGACCTGCACCATGGTTTGGTTTATCGTTGGTAAAAGTGGTCGGCCGTTTGGCTCGTAGCCGATCCAAAAACACAGAAGGCGTCGATTCGTCCACTGCTTCCAATGGCGGCGAGATAGAAGACGTCCGTATGGATGGACGAGAAAACCGCTGCCGTAATTTTGACGAGGAGCGTCGAGGCTCGGATGGCGGCGAAGCGCGCTGTGGCTTTGACGGTGTTAGTGGTTGCTGTTGTTTCTGTTGCGCTTGTTGCGTAGTTGATCTGGATAGGGAGAGCCTTGTCAGGGATGGGAAAAATCGACTTGTAGAAGGTTTAGGTTCAATTGACGGTGTCATTCCAGAAGAACCCGTACGTGAACTTGTTGAAGTGGAAATTGACGAGGCTTTCCGTAACAACGTGCTTAAGGATCCACTAACAGACGCGGTCATCAGATGGAAATTCTCTTGTCGTGTGGGTTTTGGTTTTAACATATCGTCCTCGGTACGTGGGGGTCGAGGTGGCGGCTGATAACCTTTTTTTATGTAAGCTTTTAATAAACAAAAAGGGATCTTCACGCAGTACCTTCTTTCATTGGTTTTGGTAAACCTTTTTCTGCAACTCGCCTTGTCCATGCTTTTAGTTTTGTTTCTTTTCGTGAGCACAGCTCAGTTGTTATTTTTTCGTAACAAACAATACGACCGTGGATATCTGGTATTTTTTGAATGTCTGTATGTGAACGTGTTTCTGATTTCGTATAAGGACTAGTCCGTCGTTTAGCTGTTGGTGGCGTTCGACCAAGAGAAGATGCTGGTGTTGTGATGCATCGTTTTGAACTTGGTAACGCCATGAATAAAAAGATAGAAAAAGAGGAAGAGAAAGGAAGAGAGAAAGATAATTCAGGTTTTGCAAAGTGAATGGACTCCTTTATCTGTTTTTGGTCTTTTTCTTAACTTGATAAGCTCCTGCGCCCCTTCCTTTGATCAGCTCCTTGATATGCCGCTCGTCCCTTTGATTCGGCGGGTCCATCCAAGTCTGCTTACTTCCAGCGGCGAAGTGTATATCTCTCTCCTTTTCGTTCCTAGACTTGTGATCTGACGGAGTTCTGGATCAAAAGTTGGTCTACACTACCCAAAAGTCAAAAACAAGATCAAACAGGCTTCGTTGTAACAATGACTCGGTTCTTTATATAAATAAGTATACTTTATTTTCTTAAAGTTTATCTTTTTTTATTCGTCCTATTTACAGAAAAGTTGGCTCTAATTTGTTGTCAATCGATTCGTAAGCGAAGGGTTGTTGCGAATTTGCCCAGTATCACTGAGTGAGGTGAACATGCGTCATGAGCCCCTAGATCCAAGTAAACATTGGAATATTTTTATTCTGCATAGACTTTAATAAGGCCATGATCTCCGTGTCAGTTAGCATACTGAACTCGTGCGGGCGGGGGTGGAGAAGGGTCACGTTAATACCTGCGGTAAAAAAAAAAAGTTTTTTTTTTCTTCTCCCAAATTCTCCACAATGACGAATATCGGCATGCTGGCGATCGATCTATCAAATGAAAAAAAAAAAAAAAAGAGCCAATCACGCATAGTAACTGTGGTTTATCCCTTTTGGAGAAACAAAGGTTTGGTACCTGGTAACCCTTTGAAATGGATCATGCATTTAATACTTTTTGCCGCAGAGGCTGCGTCTCTCTCTTTTTTCGTTGAGGGACCAATGAATTGGTTGAAACACAAAGCAATCCGTACAGATGGCCGATTATTTATTTTTAAGAGAGACCCTTAACGCATATCATCTCGTGCATTACAGTAATCTGTAGGAAAGAGCCCAAAACTTTTTTTTTTTATCGGGAGCGATCATTGTTATGATCCGATCACCTGGCATGTGCTAGCTTTTTGGCTTTAGCTCTGGGCTTGCTTAAAAGGAAAAAAAAAAAAGGAGCGCATGCAGAAATTCTATTCAGTTCCATTTTGCCCGGTAATCACGGATCGGAGAGGATGATGCAAGTAGAGATAAAAAAAAATTATTAAGTTTTATCAAGCCGTATTTACAAATCCCATAGGTTGACTATTGAAACCATTTTTTGAGCGAATAACCAGATGGGTATTGCTGCTCAAATGCTGCAGCTTGACTTGCTGAAGATCGTCGTTGAGCAGAAAGACCAGGATACATTTCACGTTTTTGGCTTGTCGAGGTACGTCTTTGTTGTTGCTGTTCCATTGTAGGCTCAGTAGTAGTAGCACTTGAACCAGCCGCTCGCACAATATCAGGTGCACTTTTTACTCCACCAAAAAATGATGTTTGTTCTTGATCTTTGTTTTGCGATTTATCCATGATAAAGAGAATACAAAAACAACGAATCTCCCGCGATTTATAGATAGAAAGAAGGTTAAAAAATTTCAATGCTGCCGGAGCAGTCCAGAAACCCATGTCAAATGACCTCTTGTTGTTCGACAGGTTTTGCATACTTCTCACGAGCTCTACGTGCTCGTCTCGCCTTTTGTTTCGCAATTTTCGCTGCTTTTTGTGAATTCTTACTCAGCTCCCCGTTGACCAGTTCATCTAGTTTTTCCCTAAGTAATTTGCGTGCAATCCCCCGATTTTCTTGCAACGACCGCGTTTGCTGGCACTAAACGCACCCAAATGAATATCTCAAGCGACAATAAAATTCCCCTTACTTGAACTCTTACGCCAGTAGGAATGTGACGCAGATCTACACAACTCGAGCGTTTATTGATGCATTGCCCTCCCGGTCCTGAGCCTTTGACAAATGTCTCAACCAGATCTTTGTCCTCAAGAATAATTTTTTGTCGCTGCGGCTTTGTCGTACTCGATGTCGTTAAACATCGTGCAATCGAAGGTATGGGTAACGCTCGTTGAATGCGTTGCAAGAACATGGGCCATTCCAAATCTGAAGAAAGCGGCGTCACAATGTCTGCGGCGTCCTAAATTCTGTGTGTTGTGTGCACGATGACAAGCTATCAGCATGACAAACCATGGAAGTTTTCCCAAATCTCGGTAAGTTTGTTCTGCGTTGGGAGCTAAAAAGTTAGGTTTCAACTTCTCATGCGAGGCCATGTGGCAAAAGCTAGGAATTTCCCATGCTATTTCCCGGGTACTAAAGAAAAAAAAGTTGTGTCTATTCTTCTACGACGTCGTATAATACACGGATACGCAGGGAACACTGATCACAATTGATAACGTCTACACCTGATTCAAGATCACCTTCTGTTACTACGTATAATCCAGAACATCGACATTCAATAGAATACGACTGGGCAATTTCATCGTAATCCATCTCGTCCAGGTCCACCTCAGCATTAATCGTTGGCTGAGCTAAATGCCCCGCTAAAAAGGGAAATTAGGTTATTTCTTTCGTTGAGGCATTCGTTCTCGACCACACCTTTCAATTCTGCATCGTACTGCTGGCGTTTTACTGGATCGCGCAGTACCTCCCAAGCTTTAAGAATGCGATGGGCATAATCATGGCCATCGGTAGCAGATCCTCGTTTATCTGGATGATGCTACTAAAGATGGGCCCGGTCAACGCATAGTTCCCATGGCGAATACCATGATTCTGTAAAACTTGCCTCCAGAATGAGTTGCTGAAATCGCTGCTTTATTTGTTCTGTTGTTGCATTTTCTGACACCCTCAGCACCTCGTAGTGGGTGTCCATTCCCAAGGTCAACGTTTCTTAAACGTGGCTTGTTTTCTGGTACTGTTTTTACAATGTGATTTTTGGCGGGACCGCTGAGGAAAATGAGCCAAGATTTCAGAAAATCCTGACGTGTTTGCTCAATGCATTTAGAACCTCTGAGTGGAGGAGTAGATGATTGTATTTGGACATGACAACATAGTGCCTTTTGCTCTATAGCTATCATACCTTTTACTCATACTCCACCCTTTGCTCAACACACGTTTGTATGCCGTTTGTTATCCTAAAATTAAGGTTTCCTGCTACGCATCCCAAAGCATAAAAATCGATCTCCTTACAAACCGTCGCTCCTAAATCTGCTGGCGTTGTACTTGTGCTTCACAGTAGTGTATATACAATGTACACATTCGAAAGGGCGAAAGAAAGCCACCCCGTTTCATAGAGATCGTCAGGGGATCATATTTGAATGAATACGCTGGAGGGTGGACCCTGGTGGATCAAACGCTCGAGGATCCCACTCCTCGAGTGTTTCTTTTCTGTTTTTGTTTTCCCTTCACTCTGCAAATTTAACCACATCAATTTGTTTTTTATTATTATTCCAGATTGGAGAGACGTAGGAGTTCTGAACCAATCTATCCCGTTCCAAATGTTGCGGGAAACTAGGGTTTAAGATCCTTACATTTTTTTTTGTTTGCATTTACTCTATGCGCCAGTCGCACAGGAATGCTCGAAGCAGAAAAGATGCATTCTCTTTAAAAAAAAAAAAAAACAAGATCAACACTGCAGGGTGATCAAGGGTTTTTCGGTGGTGTTGATCAAGCGTACAATGCTAGAAAAAGATCCGACTCTCTCTCATCAGCATAAACGACAGAAAGATTGGTCTCTGGTTTTTTCCGTATGACCCAGGTCGATCTGTTCTAGGGATGACTTGTTCATCGGGACCATATGAAAGGATAACCTTGAAGATCGTCCTCACTCTTTGGTTTGAAAGCATAGTTTCCGGGGATACACGTGCAAATCCCCCATTTATTCGTCCGCACGCAACACGGACCCTATCCCATCTTTCCGGGTCATCGGATAAACATACTCGTTTCACTAACCCCACAACTAAAAAAAAATGGTCACTTTTATTTCTATTGTTCCCCTTTTGGTTCATAAAAAGATAAACAACAAATCAAGGGGTGTGGTTCGGAAAGGATCAGAATGGAACAAGGATTATGTTTGGTATATTTGTCTCTCTCTCTCTCTCTCTTTTCTCTATTTCCACACAATGCCATCACCCATGTTTACCGTCTTTCGTTGGAGGATATCAAGTATTTTTTCTTGAACCCCCCACTTTCCCCTGTATCCTTGTACGAACCATGATAACACATCTTGATCATTGGTCAACCGATGTTCTGGCCCAAACTCAGGTCCATTGCCAATAATCGCTAAACGCACATCCTCCTCCGATGGCAGAGCAAATTTTGCGTAAGGGTACTGTCTTCTCACGTCTAATTTGCTCGGCAGAGTCAGCGAATTAGGGGCAGGATAACTAAAGTATAAATGATCAATGTCGTCTTCCGTGATATCCGTTAATGCACTGGGATCCCATCGTGGTGTACGCCTCGGTTTACTTAAAAACATGGCATCCACACCTTCATGGAAATCTTTGGTGACCTAGACAAGAACACGAACGTTAATAGCCATCTCAAAAAGAATTTCTTTTTGTCATCACCATAAATTTCTGGATGAGATCAAATTCCATGTCAAGGCATTCCCGTAAGGACATGTTCCGCGCCTTCCGTAACAACCGGAGAATCACGCGGAGACTGGTGGGCGATACGGATGATAGTTTACGCTTTGTTTCTCTGACCCACGCTGTAGATGTCTCCCTATCCAATGCCTCCATAATCTCGTCCAGTGTATCGTAACGAAAGCATCTTTCAACGTGATCAGCAGGGAGCATTTGAAAGCGTATCGGTACCTGTCAATGGTTTCACGCTCCGTCCGTAGATATCCAATCTTGTCCACATCCACAGGTTCCACAAATTCTTCGATGACACGTTGTATTACGCCATGATCTGACGTTTCCAGATCCGCAAGTCGATCCTCTAGAGCAGCTAGCCGAGGTGATGGTACGTAATGGGTAGCAATACCAGCAAAACTACCATAAATCATATAAGTTTAAATGTTGCCTTCCTGCCAACGTAAAAAGAAATACACCCACAACGTATCAAGGCCTTGCAGCCTACTTCCTGTCAGTGCCAGATAGGTTCCTAGTTCTCCATCAAGTTTAGGTAGAAAAAAGCTTGATCCCGAGCTGAGAGGCACGCCAATACTCACTTCTGGAAGAGAAAAGATGGTTCGTTCTGTAGCAATTCGGAACGGGCCATGGGCAAAAAGTCCCAAAGCAGCTCCCACTATACACTTGTTATTCTCCAGGACATGTTGTATATAAGAAAAACGTACGAGCATAACCATCAAGGATTGTGACGTAAGGGGTTTCCAATGTTGAGATCATATGAACAAGGCCGAACTTCTCTTGAAAAAATAAGAGTGCGTCGGGATCCTTCGCTTGGACTTTAGATAATGTCTCTGATGATAATCCGTATTAATAAGCAGATACATTGGTTCTACAAAGTACTCTTTTTACCTGCGATATCGTCACCTGCACAGAACCGTCCATTCCCTGCCCCCTTTACGATGATGACCTTAGCTAACTTGGAGACATCCCAAGCCTAGGTTTGAACCATTAGTGAGCAATAGAGTCTAGATAGCCAAGAACAAACCTTTAGCTGTGGCGTGATTGTGCGTATCATCTTTAAATTGAGTGCATTTAGTTTATCCGGTCGATTCAGAATGAATTTGCGGGCACTTGAAATCTTCTGATGAAATACGTATGTCTGTACCGTCGTATTAACTTTCTGTCGCACTATACAAATGAAGGAAGATAGGAAGTGTGTTACCTGTGGAACCTCAAGTTCGGGCAATGAAGCATTGGCCATAACCTAGTTAAACATTCATTCTTAGGTTCATGCAGGGTAGGTCATATTTCTTTACCGTTCGCTGCAGTGTTCTGTTGAGGGGCCGCATGGGAAGACATGTCGAATGACGTGACAATAAATGGAAGCGAGGTAGCGTCTGTGTCGAGATGCGGTGCATAGACGATGCAGGAATGGTGAGCATTTAACATAAAAGGAGGAAGAAAAGGGAAAAAATAAAAAAGTAAGAAAAAAGCACATGCGTGACCCCAGTAGTGGCTTCTCGTCATACTGTAAAATTCATGTGATAATGGTTGAATTCAATGGTTTCGAGAGCCTAAAAAAAAAAAAGAGTCAAGCATCATGCAGGTATGTTTGAACAGAAAAACATGCATGATAAGAGACCTGTACTCGGCACATTTTCATACGATTCTTTGCGTCGTTCGATCTAGAACTAAGTATGCAGGCACCTCTTAACGCAGAAATCATGAAGTGGAATGGATAAAATAGGCATAGACAATAAGTTCTCCAGCACCCTTTTTCTTTGTTATGTATCATTGTTACTCCTTCTTTCGTGCCACTTTTATCATCCCTCAATATGGAGAAAAAGACTTTACTGTTTTTTTCATCTAACAATAAAAATCATGCATCAAGATGAACCTATCGTTACTATATTACTAACAAAGAAAATATTGTTCCTCGGAAACGATTTGATCAATTTGCTAGGGCCACGGGGGTAAGTAGCTCATGGCTGCTGCATAACGAATGAATCAGCATGTCGGAGGTAATCGGAATTTGTCGCCAAAGATGGAATATCCCGTTCACAAAAAAGCGGGGTCGACGTTGTGTAGCAGCTGCAAAATCTTTTACCCTTCGGTCCCTGGATCACCAAAAAAATAGCTTCAGCAATCATGTGGACAGGCTTTTAAATGCTGGCTTTGTTATCGATCACTCTTGTAGCAGATAAAGCTCTTTATATAAGTTGAATGATATAGGAAAATGTGCTAAACTTTGCTGCTATTTACATGCTATTCTACTCCTGTACATCCCAAGCCTCAATTAGGCTTTGCAATAGGTTTCTAGAAAAAGATGAGTTTGATGATCAGAATCAGTGAGTGACCTTCCAAGGTTTTATTTCGCATCGATAAAGGACCAGAAAGAATCAGATAATTTCTAGATCAAAAAGGACTTATTTAAGACTACATGCTCTTTACGCCATCATAGAACTTCTATCGTATCAACTAATTCATTGGTACGTACACTGAAATCTGATAATAGGTTTACTGATCGGATCCATGATTTGGTGAACAAGGTGACTAGACCGGGCTATCATGCATGGAATAAGCATTGAATACTATTCCTCCTTCGTTGCAAGAATGAAGAGCAAAATCTTGAAGGGAGATTTGCTAGCACGCAAGTCTCTGTAAATTACCATTCATATATGGGACCAGGTTTTTTCACATTGTATTATTATTAAATTTTTTTCATCTGGGAAGTTTCATTTATCAACAGTATACTTATCTCCATTGTGGCGACGCAAAAGTGCGGCGCAAATATTATTATTACTAACTGTTTTATTATGATATACGACAACTTTAGGGGAGAAGGCATCGAGATCATGTGCAATCTAAGCCTTTGTTACTCTTATATTAATAAGCATAACACGTAGGCTAGTACTTCCAAAGCAAACGGATGTACAAAGTATCGTTAATCACTTCTTACTGTACCTGTCAAATTAGGGTTTCGGGGAATTCAAAATGAGTTATTCAGATTCTCTTGTTGGGCACTGGTCTGAAACACCTTTCCTATTTCTATCCACACACTACCAACCACTGATTATGTCTGATTCTACCCCCGTAAATGTTATATTGAGCCTTTTGTGTCTTGTCGATGGCGATCGTTTATCAAATGCATTCAAAGTTAAGATTGATTCGACAGCTCTAGTCGATCAATTTAACAACAAAACTTCTCCCAAATTTGACGGGTTTCTCACGCCTCTATGCACGACGTTGTCCTGCTTCCGTGCAACATTGATAGTACTTGGCACGTCGCGGTCCCTGCAGGATGCGGACCACCTGTACATTGCGACTGATAATGAGAAATTGATACGGATTACTTGTTTCCCTTCCTTTAGTGAACAAGGCAAGAAAGCTATTTTATCGGAAATTCTTAATATAACTGACTGTCCTCTCTTATCACCAGCAAAGCGACGTATACTTACAGGATGCTCTTGTTTTCTCGTTAGCGTTATCAGCGAGCTTATCGGAAATTGTGCCTTTAACTCGGCCGGCAAACAGAATGCGTTTGATTTGGCGTTTGATACGGCAATCAGTATCGCAAAGGAGAATGTCAGACGGCCAATATGTGACTTCATCTACACCGACATAGCTGGCGTGAATAGTCATCTGCTCTATCGCATAGTTTTGGCCTACAGATTTAGGAAGGGCAGGATATTGTTTTCGAACAAGCACACAGCTGGTTTTGTAAATCAAACCATGTGCAGTTTGCGACAGGAGACTGATGGCATTGAATGTGTTATAGAGGAACCATTGGTGGTAGAGATGATGGAAGACGGGTTGAGAAAGTCAAACGTGGATCCCGTTTTTGTAGAATATCTTGATCTATTTGACCTAGTTGTTGATAAATTAGGTATAGACTCAACAACAAAGGGACATATGTTGGAACCATTTGTCCGATGCTCACTACAACGCTCCAATGGTTTCAACCTTGTCGATCTTCCTTTTCTCGGATGCATCAATTTACCCACATGGTACAACGAATTTAAACTTCAAATTGACGAAATTAATACGGCACAAGGATTTTGATATAGCACCGACGGTATTCAGGCAGATCTCGAGTTTCTTGTGGAACGTCCTACAAATAGGATGTTGATGATGAAACTGACACATGCCATGGCGGAGTGTGGTCCTTCGACAATCATTACGCTAGTTCTATTGTAGTCAAGTTAGATGTCGAACCATGGACGAAGCTGTGTATAGTGAAAATGAAATGTCTAGTGATATTCGAAGCAATTTCTTGCAAAGTGATTATACTATCCCAGACCCACCATTGAAAAAACCCCAAGACGAACCTGGCCCTGCCAGTATGAAGAGTATATTCTGTATTCATCTGGAACTCCCAAACTGTTGGGTTCTCGACCTACCAGCTACGTTAAAACAGATCCAATTACTGGTACCGAAGGCGTCATGGTATGTATCTATTCTTTAAATATGGATAAGTTCTTTTACGAAGATATCACTAAGCATGTGAAGAATGTTCGTACTTTGAAGAATATGATTAAATGTGTGATCGGTCATATATAAGACCGGCTACAAGGATAAATAGGCTGTTCGCTTGTATTTATGAGAAGTGATCGTTACGCAAAATAAGGAAGCAGTCATGCAAATTGTTTATGGAATAATAATAAACTTATCTTTATTCAGCATACTTATCGATCGCATTCATTGTGGTAATATATACGGTGTTTTCCTGTGCTTGTCCCTGTAACTTTTTTACTTTAAACGTCTCTCCGTTATTTCTTGCGGGGAGATCTGCGTTCTGAGACTGTTGTCCACTACGTCCACGGAACAGTCGTCTAGGGACATTTGCATCTTGAGGTCATAAAGTTTGGCTTCGTGGTCTTCTTGTTTGGTCGATCTGTCTAAATGAATTCCCATTTCTCTCACAATAGTATGGAACCTATCTTGTAGGATCGTGCTCTGCTGCATTGTTTGTTCGGTTGGTGTTGATGTGGGCTGTAATAATGATTGTTGGTACCCTTATCGCGGTGAGGTCAATGCTGATCGACTTGGGGGGTTAAGTTGCTTACTACACTCCTTTGCTGCTGGCGCCGGTGCACGCATCAGGTTTTCCTTTTGTGATGTTGGATCGTTCTAGGCTTCCATTCGTTTGGTGTAAAAGAACCGTTTCAGTAACTATTTGATTATATCTATGAAGCCTTCCAACCGCTACCAAGATTGGATTTAATCTTCAGCATCTGAATCCAGTATCTAGCCGATCTAAAAGTTAAATCAACGCAAAGTTGTTGTCGCTCAAGGTAGTTGGAAGATGACGTTGCTGAAAATTTGTAAAATGGTATAGGATTTTAGGGATAGAATCAATTATTGATCGTGTAGTTCCATAATGGCAGGGTTGAAGTTGAGCTTCAAGTCCCAAGGAGGATCGAACATTGTTGAAGATCGGCTTGTTTGGTACGGCTGTTAAAAAAATGTTTCTTTAATTGACATCAATGTTGTGCTGGAGCGCGAATATAGCTGAAGTTGATTGGGCTGGTCCTATATCAAGGACTGCAATATATCTCTCGTCCATAGACATCAAAGTGGTCATCCGTCGTTTTATTTCTCAATACAGTCGCAAGCAAGTAGCCTGGAGACTGGCACAAATGAAAGTTCTTCAACGCAAGCGAAAGCGTCTCCTCGGCAACGAACTCCTTGCCGCCTCCTTAGTCTAGCATTGAGACATAAACCTCATCCTCACTAACGGATTTAGTTGCGATAGCCGCCTTGCGGGCAGGTCAGCGCTGGCATGAAAATGATAAACACTCCGCTGGTTATCTCAAACGCACAATTGCCTCCCGGGCCTCCGCTGCACTAATCCCCAGTCTTACCGCACCCATACACCCGTTGTTTTTTTTTTTTGCAGCACGCATAAGCAGGGTTGTGAAGCTATGCGCTCGCTACCAAGGTCTTTATGCACCGGAACCAATATCCTACCATGGCCTCGAAGCTTTACTCTAAGCTATCCCAGCCCAGAGTAAGGCTTTTGCGCCATCGCACCGTTGAGAATGTTCTACCAGGAAGAAACTTTTTTTTTTGCCCAAATTACAACCGACCATTTCATTATGATTCCCAATTAGCATAACTCTTCCCTCCTCCCTCCCCCTCGCCGGCTTACGCTTTCTTTTCTCCCCGTCCTCAACCCTACCCATCATTACTCATTGCCGCGCTTCGCTGCATCCATGTCTCCCCTCCCCGAAATAATCCCTTCTGTTCCCTGGTCACGCTGCTGGTGCATCCCCCCACGGGCGCGCACCGCCGCCCGCTGCAATCTCCTCTATCACATTGATCTTCGGAAATACGGCTCCCGCACTGTCCTTCTGTCACACCTCTGTGGCCACACTAGATCATTTTTAATTGGCTTGGCCACGAAGGTGGCTGGTGTGGAATTCGTTCTTCCAACATACTTCCAACGCGTCATTCATGTTCTCTAATCGTCTCGAAAGCTTCCCCCGTTCTAGATCACCGGCAGACGCTCTTGGTCCTCTGGGACAGTTGTACGCAATGGTATGCCTCCAGTACACACCGAGATCACGCAAAACTCTTTGCCACTTATGCTCTCATTCGTCGATGCACACCTCCTTCTCCTCCCCCTTCCTCTAAGGCCGTTTGCGTTTTGGCTAGGTACGTTCCTTCTATTGTACACGTGACCTTAAATTGGCTTTGTCGCACTTGCAATACTTGGGAGAAATTGGGTCGCCCCCGTGACCAAAAATTTTTCTTCCCTGTGGCTGTGTCAAGGGCAAATTGCATCCGTTGATCAGATTACTGCTCGCAAATTGATACGATAACTACCCGAGGGGCGATTGTACGCTATCTCTATTTTTTTTTTTTTTTTTTTTTGCCATCTATGCATTTTCTTTTTTTTACATCTCGTTTTGTCCGTACTGATCTACTGTGCAGACGTTATTGTTCTGGGTTAGCAGAGGCGTTTTTCTCCCGCGTAGCACCAAATCATATGCTGGATGTAGTTTTTCTTTTTGTTGGCTACTAAATTTGGATCTAAAATGAATACGGGACAACTGAGATTAAGAGCTCGGTGATCTCTCTTATTAAAGAAGTGTAACGTTTGGTGCACAACGGAGATATTTGCTCATTTTAGAATGCCAGTGGACTATGTGTACACAACATATTTCTTTGTTCCGACACCTCAGTACGACACACCATTGTTATTATTCCCATCGTCGCAGCTTTCTATTCGTACGTGTCTTCGTACATAACACTGTGGAAGCTACTAAAGAAGATAGATGTGACCTATGGCATGTTGTGCAACTTCCATCATACCATGCCGGAAATGGCCGTCGTCATCCCATTTCTGACATTTATTACCTTTGTGGTAGTTTATGAAGCAGAAAAGAATTCCTTTGAACGGGGGGCGCCGTCATTTATTTTGGCCATCAATGTTTTGACGGACAGAATTGTATGGTATGACAAGATGATACCACGTAGCAGGAATCTGCTGAACATTTTATTTAATCAGATCATCACATGCATATGTGTTTTCAAACGACGGAATCAGGTGTAGGTATCGGATGGCTTAACCGAATGTCGGTTTTAAGAGAAGATGTCCCGATCCTTGGGGACCACTTTTTTATGGCTTAGCACCTAAAAGTTACCAGGAATTCGAGCAAAGCGATGACAACACATGGCAGTGATTTACTGTCGTCACTTAAAACAGCTGTACAACGGCATAAAACGAAAAGGAAATGCCGATGTTCCATTTTCCTTTAAGAGTGGCGTGAGATAGGTAGGACTTCCTCTCTTCTTTTTCACTGTTTAGGTTTTGTGTTGTGATCAATTGAAGGTGTATTTTCAATGAGTACCGTATTTCAAGATGACGGGACCTTTTGTTTGTCGATCCTTGGCAAAACAAATAAATACCTGGGCTATAAACGGGGCCTGAAACTAAAATGAAATTTTATCGTTTTACTTTTTTGTTTTTTGGCGTGCTTTCCTGTCTTTGTTCATGCATTGGGGAAAGAGGAGTCTTATTTAAAGCATTTATAGCATTCATTACCATGGTAATAAACTCAAAAAAGCAGTAGAAACCAGGTGAGTTTAGAGAACGGAGCATTTGTACTGCCGCTTCGTCCTACCTTCCAACTTTATTTTGGAAGAAAATGGGAACCGCGTTTTTTTTTTTCGCGTTGTTTGGGATGTTTTTAATAAATGTTTCAGAATCATGGTATCAATATGAAACGGAAGAAATGTCAGGGGGTTTTAAAGCGAGAGAAAAAGAGAGAGGCGCGGGGTGGGAAAAAAAACCCGAACGAGCCTGCACAGACACCATGGACACGAACCCAGCACCACCCGATTACGTCTTTTGTGTTTCCTTGGGTTGCTTTCTCCGATGGTTGTTCTGAGTTGAATGCCTCCCACATGGCGATCGGAGAATTTCTAGGTTACGATCCATGGCCCACTGATTGCCGCGCGCACAATGCACGCACGCACCGCGTTCTCTTTTCTAGTCACTATAACAAAAAGCCGTTGGTCATGAGATCTCCGCGATAGGGTTCTTCTTGTTCTCCGCCTAGCTCATCTTTTTTTTTTCTTATTTTGTTGCTAAGAAGCTTCTCTTTTAAAAAGTGACTTCATCATGCATAGAAAATGTGGGGTAGCATGGCTCTAAAAGAAGAAGAAAAAAAAAGGCAATCGAACTTTTTAAGTTGTACAGAATCCATGATGAAGCCATGGCATATTTAGTCCTACACTGCAGTGACGGATGAGGGAGCCGATCAAGGAACAACGAAGGCTTATATGCATGCTGTTCTCCCTAGGCTGGGCTTTATGTTAGTGGCTCGTGCTCCGTCTTCCGATAGGTACACGATTGATTGGTCGTAGTTACCTAAAGCGATGATTTTGTCTTACAATCTAGCCAGCAAAACAGAAGTCTCCTTTTCTTTTGCTGGGTGAGTCATAGAAAAGGCATACAAGGTTAATGTTCAAAAGAAAAAAAAAAACGTGGCCTTTTTGTTCAGCTCGTGTCGCTCATCGATCGGCTAAACGATTTATTTTAAAAGACAGGAAATGAAAGCAAACCCATTTTACCTTTTTGCATGTAGTCCGGAACATGCGGGTACTGTCATTCTTTGTGATGATAACAAATTGATTACCAGAGTCTTGGTAAAAGAGAGCTATCACAAAAATAAGAGAACGAATAAGAAGGGTTTGAGCGTAAATCATATCATCTTTTCCCTTTGCGTTCAAGCACCGTACCAAAAAAGGCGATCTTTTCACGGTCAGACGGAATGGTGATGCTGTTACCTAAAAAACATCGAATGACAGAAGAAGGAAATCTCGAATGCCTCATCCACGAGTGATGATCGATCGTAGATTTTAGGGAAAAGGTGTTGCCTACCGTTTTTCATTTTTGTCCTACTCTCCCCATTGCTACCGCCCTTGGGTGATGATCATTATAAGAGATTCCATTCTCTTCTTTCTATTTCTGTCTCTTTTTTCTCTTTGATTCCATGATCATTGCATTCACATATCCATGGATGGATAGATAGACTTAAGAGAGATAGCTACGGATTGCACACATACACGTACATACACACAGTTTATCAATATAGATAGATATATATATATATACTTTTTCACCCGCGTGTACAGAAAAAGAGTGAGTAGCGAGAGAGAGAGAGAGAGAAAGAGAGACACATGTTTCCTCTCCGCAAGTTTGAGAACTCCTGCTAATGTGATCTTCGCAGGGATGTCTTAGACGAAGATTCACGGACTCAAAGAAGGAGATACAAATGGTCAGGGCCAAGTAAAGGGGTAGGAGGGGTAGGAGCTTATTTTCTTGTTTGGTAAAGACAGGAGAAGCTCATGGCAAGGAGAGAGAGTGTGGACCGCTTGTCAAAGTACAAAAAAAAAAAATGGCCTATTCGTGGCATACAGCCAAAGATTGTGGTGTGTCCTACACAACTAAGTTCTATGTTGCACTATTTCCCCCGTGACACATCCCCTTCTATCATTTTTTTTTTTTTCGTGTGTGTGTTATATATGTATACATGGGCGATTATAAAAACGGAACAAGAACCATTGTCCTTCTTCAGACCCCCCATTGACCTAACTTCCTTTTTTCTCTTTTTTTTTTTTAAGACACTTTCTCTTATTCACTTTTATTCTTATTGCTATAACTTATCCCAAGCTTCCTACTCTCTTCCTATACGCCTCTATCGAACTCTTCTAAAACCCAGAAAAAAAGAAAAAGAAAAAATTCTTATTATGGACATCCGCAATCTACTTAATAATCAAGAAGACCGAGAACAGCATAAGCATTCTACCGTCCTCTACGATCAACACGTTTCACCTTCCTCCATTTCTGATTATGACAAACCGTTTGAATGTACTTGGAAAGACTGTGGAAAATGCTTTTCGAGACGTTCCGATCTTTCACGACATCGTCGTATTCATACCGGTGAAAGACCTTACCATTGCGAATGGGATGGGTGTGGTAAACAGTTCATCCAGCGATCGGCATTGACCGTTCATTACCGAACGCACACTGGCGAGCGACCACATGTATGTGAATACAAAGCCTGTGGAAAATCCTTCAGTGATGTATGTACAAATAGGCTATCTTTCTCGTATCTCATTTTATTTATTTTTTTTCTCTAGTCGTCTTCCCTTGCCCGACATCGACGAACACACACCGGGAAACGCCCCTATGTCTGCCTTTATCCCGACTGCGGCAAATCCTTCACGCGTAAAACAACTCTTTCTCGACATCAGCGATGTCATGATCCACAATGGAAAGCTTTCAAGTAAGTAAAATTGCCCTTTTTTTTTTTTTGTATTTCCTTTTACTAATGGATGATAATTTTTTTTCCTCTAGTGTGAATAACAAGACAACACAACCATCACCTTCCTATCTACCCACTTCGCCTACAACAAGCTGTGATTCTGAAGGCGATGCTCCCGCAAGTCCTCCTGCAACACCTTTATCCGACTGTTATCAATACAGAGCATCACCACCACTTGTTGCACCCATCGTATGTCGTCCAACTGTAACTATTCGCAGACAAGAATCAATTTCCCACTGGTCGGATGCTAGAGCTCCTCGATGGATTCCATCGCAACCTTCACCAGTACAACCCGATACATGGAAAGAACCTACATACCGCCCATACATTGAACGACGATCATCTTCATCTTACTTTGACAACTACTCCATTCAAATCAACTAAAAACAAAACAAAAAAAAAAAAAAAACACAAAAAAAAAAAAGAAAAAAAATAAGAAAAAATAATAATCACTGGAATGACGAGGCGGCTAATCTCATTCAGCATCTAGTTTCTTTACGTATACATACTTCCTTCTTCTGGGGTATGTACCGATAACTCCTTTTTTGTTTTCTTCTTCTTTCCTTCCCTCAAAATTCGTCCCTTTTTTTTTTTCTTCTTTCAGTGTGTATGCGTACATGTGTACTCTTCTTTGCTTTTTTTCTTTTCTTTTTCTTGCATGATACGTGATTTTTTTTGTTTCTTATTTATGTGTATATATCCGCTGCAATCATTCTCTTCTTTTTTTATTACCATTATAATTATGTTCTTATGCCCCTCTGTTCCCGCCGATGTTGATTCCTTCACTTCTTCTTCTTTTTTTTCCCCCTTTATTTATGCTTCATCTCTTAATATTATTTGCCTTGTTGCGTATCCTAATAATGCTGGATGATGAAAAAAATCAAAAATCAAAAAAATCAAAAAAAATCAAAATCAAAAAAAGTAACTTAATACACCATATGGTATTTCTGATTCTTCCTTTTTGGCTGCACTACCTATATAGACCACAGTTTACTGTATATTTCTAAATAAATTTCTTAAAAAGGAATCTTCATTGTCTCCTTGAACATATATCGTATGTACTGTAGCACTGGCTCCCGATATGGAGAAAAAAAGCTTACCATGCTAGAGAGTGCGGAGAAACAGGAGCTCTATATAACGTTTAGATTGACCATGAATATGGATAGCGAACCGTGCGTTACGGGGTAGTTTTTTTTTATATCATGCGATGATAAACAGAACAATTCTCCTGATAGACATCCATAGTTTTCCTATCTGTTTCTCAAAATTTTAGGGGTCTTCCGATACCTGTAGATCATTTATTATCTCTGTTAAGAGAGAAAAAAAAAAAAGGGTTTTCTAGTATGATTAGATTGATGCATAATCTTATACGAAACGAACTTCCGAGAAGAGTAAGTTTCATTACTGTACATATCATTTGTATGCTCGATGACAAATTTAGGAGATAAATAAGGGGAAAAAAGAAAAAAGAGGAAAATAAAAGAAAAAAGGTTAGTCTGTGGCGTACTCACGTAAAGCAGTGCGCGCGCAAAAAAACAAAAACAAAAAATATTAAAAAAACCAATTGTCTCTTCTTCTTTAATATAGACACAAAGGAAGAGGCATTACGTGATGCTAGTCAATTGACAGATACCTAGTTAACTATGGATAGAAAGGTCTACATATGCTAGGCCACTAGGAAGGGACTTGCTATTGTTGGCCAAGGAGCTTTAAGGAGCGAGAAAGAGAAAGCAATAGTAATAATAATCATAATAAAATAAAAAGAACAAAGAGTTTAACATAGAGATGCATAAGTGTTTTTTTCCATATGGTCATATTTTACTCCACAGAAAAGTGTGCAGTGGTGGTCCTAGCGAGCAGAAAGCATGGCAACTAATACTAAAACTGAAAATGAAAAAATGATATACGTAGTTCTGGCTATCCCTGAACTTTTTTTTTCCTTACCCTGTGCGCTGCACGTCCCTTCCTCCGGAGGAAAGTGCAAAAAAAAAAAAAAAATAGGGGAGCAAGTCAAAAACAGTTCAGCCTTTGACCATCATATACGACCATGTATGAAATGAATGTAAACGTTAGTAGTAGCTCCGCCCTGACCATGTGCTTCTCCATGAAGAAGTGCCTGTACTGATGCTCAACACCATCTTGTGATTACTCCCCTTACCTCAAAGACATGCTTTTGCAATAGATAGTAAAACCTCCTTAAAAAAAAAAAGGTCGAGAAAGAAAAAGATCCAACAACCATCACTTGATCATAGTAAATAAAGCGTCTTAATTACAAATTTCCTTGTATAAAAAAAAACACAGTACCCCCTTCTCTTCTCTGCGAAAGGAGAGGCAACTGAAAAAAGCACCATATCCCTGCACAAAAAAAAATTGGCATAGGGTTGCACAACAACAAAATGAAAGATGTTCTAGGCAACGTAACTCTGAATGGAAAAAGTTAAGAGAAACAGAAAGGGTAAGGTTTTTTTTTTGTATGTGCACGGACGTACAAGAAATAGAGGAAGTTTGTGACAAAATTAGTCCAGGAGTCAACCGAATGTAGCGACAAACTATATACAAAGAGTGAGATAAAGCTTTCTAGTAAAAAAAAAAAAAAACAAGTCTGTGAGATCGATAAAGAGGCGATAACAAATCACGGCTAAAAGAAAGGAGGTGTGG
Source organism: Saksenaea oblongispora B3353 (assembly GCA_000697495.1). Lineage (NCBI taxonomy): Eukaryota > Fungi > Mucoromycota > Mucoromycetes > Mucorales > Saksenaeaceae > Saksenaea > Saksenaea oblongispora. The sequence continues at coordinate 55,049 of JNEV01001661.1, forward strand.
AAGCGATGTCTGTGTTGCAGGGTGAAAGTTCGTGCTTTCTGATAAATAGGGACGCAGTGATTTGCCCAGGAGAAAAACGTTTTCCGCAAGCTTAATATCACATTGCTTTGGGGTCACGTCCCCATGCTGATAGCCAATGCCCAGCAATAACACATGCTCCTGATCAACAAAAGTTGTCATGCGTCAAACGACAGGCCTTTCCCTCTTCCTCCTCCCCTCCTCCCCCTTTTTTTTTTTATATCTATCTATCCACGTAGACTAAGACGCCATGGTAACGTATTCCTTTTAGTGGGAAGTAGATCGTCAAAGGTGGGATAGTAACCTGTGTCTCTCTCTCTGCAGGAGGGAAGTAGGAGATATGTACGTGTGTCAATTGAAACGAACTCTTGGAAGAGAGGGGGAAAGGGAAATGAAAGACATGACAACGCAGAGAGTGGGTCGTCGCGTCCAAGCTAGACGCGTACTATTCTCTATTTTTACTAGTCTAGACCATCTTTTTTATCCTTGCATGCGCTTAAGCTAAGTACAAGTTGTTATTGCTGTTATGCATACAGGAGATTGACAACACAGTCCCAGGCAATGAACAAAACAAAGCAGTTTATATGTACACAGTTATTTTTTTTTCTTTAAAAAAATTAAGCAAAGCGGTGAGCGTTGTCTTGGACCCACTCAGCAATGTGCTGGTGGTCTCTCTGGACCCATTTGGCATTCACCTTAGCACCTTCCAAAGCCTGCTGCAAAGGACGGGCATATTCCTTCGTGTCCTTGTCGGAAAAGAAGCCCTCCACCTCGCGGATCTTCTCCAGTGATGCAAAACCACCTACAGCAGAACGGACAGCCGAGCCAAACAGGCTAAGTGACTTGGAGAACTTGGCATGCAAGGTGTCGTAGTTCTGAGAGAAGAATTCCCAGAAAAGTTCACGGGCATTTGGATTAGCCGCAAGTCTAAAAAAAAATTAGCAAGAGGAAGAACTTGTTTTACACCGGCAAGGGATACATACGATCGGAACACATAGATCGAGTCCTGTCCTCGGACTTCCTTCTCATCAAGACTCATTCCAAGGTATCTCTTGATCAAACCCTCACCCTTGGCTGTTCCCAAAGAGTTAAGAGCAATCAGGCGCTGATCGGTGGGCAAGCTCTCGTCACGGTAAATCTTGAGAATCTCTTCCCAGACACGTGCCTCCTCAGCCTCATCTTCGGCCGATTCAAGAACAATGCAGAAAATAGGACCACGCAAGTTGGGATGGATAGCTTCAATGTTACCCTGGACAAATTGCCAGAAACGCTGCTTGGCCTCTGTCACCGTCTCGACGTCGTTGGAACGACCAGCATTGCTCAACGCAAGGACACGCAGAATGTTGGTGAGATAGTCATCCGTAGGAGCAAACTCCCATCCAAGTTTGTGAGCAATAGGGGCAAAGAGGTGGCGACGCAAAGCCTTGAGTCCATTGCGGACTTCTAGGGGTTGCTCGTAGAAAGCATCAAGAATGTTGCTGAAGTGGGTGCTAATCTGCGACCAACAGCTAAAATAATAAAAGCATGAGCACCAAATGCTAGGCATGACCCTTCCCGCACTTACAAGTAATCGGTTTCGTTCACAAATGCTTCGGCGAGCTCCAAGAAGGCAGTGGTTGTCTGCTCTCCACTGACACTCAAGTTACCAGCATCGGCAATCAAACCGACGCGGTCAGCCGTGTTGGCCAACAGACCCTGCTTGCCCTTCTTCACTTCCTCAGCCAATCGTCGGATCACCTCAATGGGGTAGTTAACACGGTAAACGGCAGTCTGGCCAGCGTTAAGCTTGAAATGGCCATCTGAGGGAACAGCGAAATTCTGGCTCTTTTCCGTAAGTGTGTAGGACTCAACCTTTCCGGGAACCAGCACGCCGAGAGGGACCCACCAGACGGTACTACAAAAAAAAATTCAGCGTTTGATTCCATCAACGTCTGAGATAACTTACGTGTCTTCTTCTTCTTGAAGATCACCTGTGGAGAGATACCGTGATTGTGTCACATGGATCGATCCTGCGCCGCCTTCTTTCACCGTCAAAACAGGGTACTAATAATAACATACGGCGGAGTTAATCGATATGCATCGTCCAGTTCCCAGTACATACACCGACGCGCTTTGTCCACAAAGTCATAAAGTTGGAAACATCCACACCAGCCTCTTCGCTAAGAGCCACCCACAGATCGTTGGTAGAGGCATTGTCCAACTTGTGTCTGTGCAGATAGCGTCTGACACCAGCCAAGAAAGTGTCAACACCGAGCCAAGAGCTCAACATACGGATGACACTGGCTCCTTTGTAGTAGGAAATAGCATCGAAAATCTGGTGAATCTCTGCAGGGTCATTCACAGCGACCTCAATAGGATGGGAAGAACGGAGGGCATCCAAGTTCAGTGCACGTGGCATATCTTCGTTGACAAAAGAGGTCCATACATCCCACTACAACGACACGTTAAAGTCATACAACATACGCGAAAAAAATTGGTTTACCTCAGGGAAAATATGGTCAACGGCCAACCAACCGACCCAGGTAGCGAAACCTTCGTTCAACCACAAGTGATCCCACCATTCCATAGTAACCTGGGAAAAATAGATCAGACACCAAAATAGTACAGGCTTTATGACTTACCAGGTTACCAAACCACTGATGAGCAAGTTCGTGACAGACAGTATAAGCTGTGCTCTTCTTGAATGCAATAGACGATGATTTCTCATCAAACAACAACTAGAGGATCGATTAAACTTCATATGCTTCGTACGTCGATTGTCTACTTACGGCAACCGTTCTGTAAGTAACAAGACCTAATAGATAAAGCTAGCGGTTAGAGAATCTGTTTGCTATTTTCTTCTATTTTTCTTTTCTTTACCCCAGTTCTCCATGGCACCTATACAGTATAAAAAAAATTAAGTTTTAAGTTTTAGCAGGAATATATCAAACGTACCGGCTTCGAAATCGGGAATAGCCACCATGTCAATCTTGGGCAATGGGTAGGGTTCGCCGAACACTTTTGCGAAGTATTCAATGGCGGCTGTGCTGACATTCAATGCGTGTCGACCTTGTTCGACAGATCCTGGCAAGGCATACACACGAGCGCGAATAGGTTGGCCGTTGTGTTCGCCAGTTGTGAAAGCCTCGATGTATTCAAAAGGACCAACAACAAACGCTAACAAATAGGTACTCATGCGGGGAGTTGTGGCATATTTAACTTCCTTCAGTGGCTTGCCATCGGAAACATCTTTTCCAGTCTGAGCTTCGCTGTGCTTGCCGATTTCGGTACCCTTTCCAGTCTCAAGATATGGCTTCTCAGAGGTGACATCCATGTTCGACAGTGCAGTCAGCTCAGAGGGCACGATCAAAGTAACATCGAAGGTTGCTTTCAGAGAAGGCTGCCAAATGACGTAAGTACGCATGGTATCGTTTCCTGTCCCAACTTCCACTATCCTTACCTCATCCCAACATGGGAATGCACGTCGCGCATCTGTGGCTTCAAACTGGGTGGTGGCCAAATATCTACAAAAAAATTTTGTTTAGGAAACGCGTTCCCAAAGAAAACTGCCGATGTACATACTGTGTGTTGCCTTGGGCATCCTTGTACGATGATCGGTAGAAACCAGCCATCTGATCGTTCAAAATACCCTCAAAGTAAATATCCAAAACAGCTGTTGTATTGGCGGGTACGGTTTCGGCAAAAGTCAAGGTTGCAAGATCCTTCTTTTCGTCATAAGTGATATCAGTGGCTGCTTGTCTGGATTGAAAAATATCTTAATATACTGTGGACGCTAACGTTTTATGCTTACTTAGACTCTGTCTTCAGACTAGCGGACGATAAAACAGCAGAGTGGATCTTAATATCATGTGTGTTGAGAACGATGGTGTTGGAATCCTGCTTGACTTCCAAACTAACAGACAGAGAGTCATAGCACTGTCAGTACCACGACATAGGGAGAGCCGTGTACGAATACTTACTCCACCTTGACTCGACCATAGAACACGAACGTTTCCAGGTTTGGCTTCAACGATAGGTCATAATGTACAGGTTTTACGTTAGTAGGCAAGACTTGTCTCTCGGGTGTTTGAGCAGATGGTAGACACATAGTTAGAAATGAAAATCGAACGCGACAATGACGGAACGAAGAAGTAAAAGAAAACCGCTATAAGCTGTATGTAAACCGCGCTATTTAAACCCCTATTGTCTTGGTTTTTATTTTTTTTATTTTTTACCTTTGCACTTTTGTCACAGAATAGAAACGCTGAGTGGAAAATTCCTTGTCATCCCATTTTCAGCAATAAGCACCAAATGCAGAAGTTGATCTGAGATCCAACATTGCGTGCGTGACGGCGAAGGTATGCGTGGGAAACTGGTACTTGCATTCCTTTGGTGTTTTCACTGGTTTGGAACCCTGCATTACATTAACATTGATATTCCTAGGTCTATTCTCTTTCTCACTGACACAAATGTGTAAATTACCACCCCGGTATTTTATCGCTTCCTCCGGTAATCCGGTGCTCCGGGCACCGGCGTCGGAACATGTGGAGTAACATTTGTGATCAATGATTCCCTTTCTTTGAATTCTTCTCCATATTTGGCATGTTTTTTAAAGTCGCCCGATTTCTCGGTGCAAAACTTTGTTATATTTCATCATCTATCACGCATATAGGTCAGTCACTGGCACCAAAAACCATATTGTGAAATCATTCATGAATTTAACTATGACGGCCGCTTCTGATCAAAAATGGTGCTGTTTTCCCTAATTCAGCATGGTGCCTCAAAATCTAAAGCATAATCTTAAACACAGATAAAGTTTTGCGGAGCAGCATTCTCTAGCTCTTTCCCCCTACAAATAACACTTTTATTCGTCATTGAACCTATTTATTAATCACCATTTCATGGATATATCGTTTTCTTCCAAAGACTATGCTTTTGTGCGGTGCTTTCTTTTTTTTTATCATGCATAAAAATGGGGTCAGTGCAGATGGGGGACCACTGCTGGAATTGAATGCGGCGTCACAAATCCTGTACGCGAGAGAAGCACCGCACTGACCTCATCTCTCTTGCACTGATCGTGATCGCCATAAACTAGTTACCAAACAAGTAAATTCTTCCCTCAATAGATGTTACATACCACGTTTTTGTAATGCGACTCTCAACTATAACTGATGCCATTACTATGTTTTGTTAAGCCCCGTTTCCATTTCTATACAAGTTCTTGTAATTTAACTGCCAGGTGTGATCTTTCGAGGCACGATTATATTCATAGTAACAAACATTCATTGGGTACGGTGTATACTAATTTAAAACTCGGTTTAATACCAGCTCTCGCAAAATATCTATACCTTTTCCTTTTTTGAATTTCCGCGAACGATACAAAGTATGAAATCCAGACACAGCAACGTGATCTATTCGTGCGGAAAAAGGTGTCATAGTCGCACTCAATTGACTAATATATGAAATAAATAAGTTTAAATGTATAGCCATAAATACGTTATGTGTGCTAGCTCAAATCACTGCATCACTGCTTCGTTACATTATACTTCAGGTTTCAGCATATGTAAATAGCACGGAATATGTGTTCGTACAAGACTTCACTTACCGCAACAAATGTATTGGAAAATTGCAAGCGGGTTGAAAGGCCCACAATAGCCTCATCAAAGACTTCAAATGATATGCTAAAAATCCTTTCCAATACTGAGACCATTAAATTAAAAGGATTTCCATGGGGTTCGTGCGATAAGTTACAAAAAAAAAAAAAAAGACTTCGCTGCCACTCCCTGGTTTAGCTGTAGTGTCTCCCTCAGTGACTAATATTATAATATCTGCGCTGTCCCTTTCGATACTCTTCCATTGAATACTAACCGTGGCGACACGATGTAATAGATAATGATGTAAGACCCTACGGTACGAGGACTGGAGAAAGCGGGAGACATGAATGTCTGCAGCTGTCCATGGGGTTAATTAAAGTCTAAAAGCATCTGACTCCTATCGAAAGACGAGAACAAGCCTGTGCAATATATCGTACGGGAATCATCGAGACGAGCTCTTGCATAATGGTTTGCTAAGTCAAGACCTCTTAGTGATGTTATCATTTTTGGATAAATAACAAGAGGACAATTGCCAATAGATTGTGTCACTATCAAATACTTGCATAACATACCTATCGCAGTTGGCTGTCTGTTAGGAATGGGCTTACTCACTCGGGCCTCACAGGACTCTTCATTCACAAAGTCAAAGGACAAATTTTTATACAAAGACGAGAAGTTTTTATAGATATCATTGCCCATAGATGAATTAACAAACATAAAGCCGCCGTATTCAGAATCGTGTTGGATCTAGATTTGGAATACGGATTGTCGTATTTGACATATTAACATACTATGCTATCTACTCGTACGTCTAAACGATCTTCAATTGAGAATTCCTCGCACCATCGGCACTTCATCTACAGATTCTAACTGATCAACTCAGACATCTAAATACAGATAATAATAATCCATGAGAGATCTCGCCATTATATTCAGGTACCGCTGGCATCATTCTCCATTGTGATTAGTGCGTCAAGACAATTACGATAATCACGATCTATTCCAGACAACACGATATTATTATGCAAGTACTCAAATCACACCATTAAAGATTGACACTGAGATTCATACTCAGAAAGGAAACTGTCAAAGAAATCATCTGGTGATTTATTATTGAGTACAGGGTTCTGTCCACAGCACCCGTCCATCAGCATTTAGTATAAATAAGATAACTAGATACAGTTGGAAAAGACATCACTTTTATTTTGAATAAATCTCTGCAAAGAGTCTCAAAGTATTTCTATTCGTTTTTCTCTTACTAATTTTACACGGATGCAAAGTCAGTTTGCCAAAAGCACTCTCAAGAAGTTCACAGATACTTGTTGTCCATCGCATCTCATAGAATATGATAGAAAAGAAAAGAAAGCAGTATGTACATAAATATCTCATAAAGCTATCACAATACGTACATCATCCATCATCCATTTCCTTTATCTGCTACGCTACTCAGGTTAACTTAGTGGATCATGAATGTGATCAGTGTTGGACGTAAAATTATTTTACCGAAAAAGCTTCCAGGAAGTTCTCGAAGTTCGTAGAGACTTCTTGCAACTTCCATTTTACAAATAGAATAAAACAGAACAGAAAATATCATTAGTATAAATACTTCACTTAGTTTTAGACAATAAACATTATCGAATACACTCGCACGTTATTCTTTCACTTCCCCGTTTATTTACGATTATTATATTCCGGCTTGATTGGGTATTTGATCCAAAACAGTAGTTGTGAATCGACTTTATGAAAACGATATCAGCCTAAAGGAAGTATGACAAAGCAATATTTATCGCGTTCCTGTCGTATCATGTTTTTGTATTTTGTATCTGATTGGTTCGTTGTGACGTCGGCCTCTGTTGACCTTTTATTCAAAGGCGCAGAGCGCCTTTGAATAAAAGTTTGTCTTTTGACTTGGTGAATCATTGACCCATCTGATTAAGAAGTATCGTTGATCGTAGTGAAGAGTAAGACCTGATGAAGGGCGGCTTCGCCAATCCCTTCTGGCCGTCCTACGGTCACGACATTCCTATTGGTCGAAAATTTTCAGATCCGGCGTAAAAAACGCTCCTAGGTGGGCTCGAACCACCAACCTCCTGATTAACAGTCAGACGCGCTAGCCAATTGCGCCATAAGAGCTCGTGATGTCTGTCACGTGACAGAATCTTACCTATTGTTTTTTCAACTAGAAAATCGGTGATTTTGATTGAATAGCTAAAGCTTGGCTAGTTAACAAAAACTAAATATAAAATATATACTATAAAAGCATAATGTTAAAGCTAATATTAAGCTTAGTTTTATATAGTTTTATCTTTTTAAATCTTATATTTATTATAATAAAAAAATACTATTAAAAGTTATAAATATCATATTTACTGGTGCTGCTATCAATTTCACTGCCGCCGCTATCAATTTCACTGCCGCCGCTATCAATTTCACTGCCGCCGCTATCAATTTCACTGCCGCCACTATCAATTTCACTGCCACTACCATTAATTTTACTGCCGCCACTATTAATTTTACTGCTACCACTATTAATTTTACTATTACCAAACCTAAATAACTACTGCAGCAATTGATAGTACAGATATAATTACATACTTCAGTCATTAAAATATAAAATGTTTACATTATATTCAATATGAAATGTCTGCATTGTATTCAAACAGACAATGTCAATAGGTGTCATTGTTGTATAGGTAGATCTATTCTGTAGTAAAATATCGGCTATGACTGTGGGATTTTAGAGATGAAAGATAATAAAAGCCAATTGATAACAACGAGAATACGTTGAGACTGTGATATTTGAAGAGAACAAAAAGAGATAACAGTCAGAAAGATACTTTGAGACTCTTAGATGATTTTATTTTGAAAGATAGATTTTGTCTTTTATACTATGATAATAATCGATTTATGCATGTATCCTGTTGTCTGAATGTCTTTGTATTGTGGACCAGGGAGATCGGCAATATACAGGAAGTATGTAGATCTGTGAGCCCTTATACAGAGTTATATTAAAGACTAGCTGTGAGGGTTCTTGACAACGTCTTGGTTACACGACAGCAGTGCTTATGATTGACACAATACAGTTCTATTATAGGATATGATAGCATGAGACCGCATGATTGCTTATTGTAAAAGAAAAGGATATTGACTATATGTGTATGAATAACGGCATAGTGATTATATGTCAAATACGACAGAGACTCTTAGATAGTGTTTATTATTGTTTTGATCATGGCTTTTATACTAGTGGCGATGTTCTTACAAAATAAAAATTTTACAATAATTAACCAATGATCAATGTTGATCTGGTTTCAGGTACATTGAGGTACAACAACATACAATGATTCATCCATGATATAGATCATTATTTATCTGGTGTCTTGTCTAGAAGGTTTATCCATGATTATCATAGTGTAGTTTTACTATGAAATATGACAATGACCATATTAAAATGAACTCAGAAGATCAATCCTGGATCAGAGTAGAAATTAAACCAGGTCTCAGATCAAGTTAAAGATCAGGCACAAGTGCAATTCCATCAGATCAAAAATTATCACATAGAGAAGAACAATGAGAACAAGATAAGAATAACTGAATACCTGAGAGGACATGTTTTACCCAACCATGGTTCTCCCAGTATTTCCCAGTATCTCCATTACGAATCCTTGTGTATAAATAGGATAGAAATTGATGTACTAGATTGACATCTCTTTTTTCAACTTTATTCTGATTAAAAGAGTCTCAAAGGAACTATCCATCTGTTTCTATTTTTCTTATTTTCTTTATTTTTTATCTATCCAAATTCTACAGTCATATTTCAACATCCAATCAGACCATTTACATCTAAACCATTATCCAAAGCAGCTCAACTGTCTTATATCGACATCCAATTAAACTACATCACAATCTTACTGCTTCCATATAAAGTAATCTAAAGAATAGCAGAGATCACACAAGTAGTCAACCACTTAACTCAGACATAATTCTGATACAGTGTAGACCTGAAACAAAGATAAACAAAATACTTTCATACTCAGGAACCAAGTGAAAGAAAATCAGGAACAATAGAAACAATAACCTCGGCTCAACCATTAGTTCTAACTATGAAAAAGTTTTTACCATCATCGATCTTATTACCGATTGGTACAAAAACTTTGTTCAGATAACTATGATCTAAGACCTGTTTCTAGTATAAATACTCCTTGGAATCTAACTTAATAAAAACAATCCTATCTCGAGTCTCAAGGACTTATTTTCTGTTATCCATTTTTATTTTATCTTAACAGATTCCACAGATCTAACCTGTTTGATCTGCTTAACGTTTATAGTAACTGTATATAGTATATGAATCATAGCTCTGTAAGCAGATATAAGATATCATATTTCAGCAAATTGCTTCATTTTCATAGTGTAAATAGTACTTTTTATTATGTTATAGAGGAAAGAAAGCATTCCAAAGTAGATACTGTTGTATTTGACATATGCATCTCAACACTGTGCTTCAACATATCATTGTCTAAATGATCATTTACATCTTTATTCAGATACTTTTATTCCATCAGCACTTCATCTACAGATTAATACTGAATACGCTCAGACATCTATTGAACAGATATTAATAATCAAAGATACCGAAACTCTGCCATGATCTTTAGGTACCTCAGGCAACCTCGATCTTATGATTGGTGCAACAAGATGACTACAATGATAACGATCCTTACCATACTTAGACAATACAAATTATACAGATCCGTACATCTTGTCATGTCAAACTATCAGATATATGCTGACAGCTTAAATTCAATCCCAGATAGGAAAGTTTCTAAAACGTAAATCATAACGATCCAAAGACATACAAACAATCTTAGTCAATACTGGAAAAGCTATCCCAACAGCATTCAATATCAAATAGTATAAATAAGCAAATAGATATCATAACAAAAACTTCACTTCTGAATAAACTCTACCCAAGAGTCTCAAAGTATTTTCTTATCCATTTTCTCACTAATATTTCAGATACCTCAATATTGTTTAACACGAATGTAAGCGAAAGCAGCATTAGAACTGGCACTTTTTTTTTTAAAAAAGAAAAGTAAAAGTATAGCGAAGAAAGCAGATTGAGTACTAAAAGAGAATGGAGACAAAATAATATAAAGCTATGGTATGTAATGCTAGTTGCGCATGCAATGGCAAGTGACATGGTCAAAGGTAAACTGTTATCCTGTTGACAGCGAGATGTAAGAAAGTGAAAGTGCACGTTAAAGTTGGAAGCAGAAATCGCCAAGCTGAATCGTTTATTTCCATGGTAACTTCAGCAAAGGTGGGGCAATTAGAAGTAGATGAAAGAACATTGGCCAAAATCTTGCTTACCTCATAGTCATGTCGTATACAGTGATGTCAAAAAAAAAACGGCATGGCAGGGATGACCGTAAAAAAGCTGCCGTTATAAAAGGGAAAGGTGGTCGCAGTCAAACAGTTGGTAAAAGGGAAAAGACTACCGTAGTCAAACACTTGTAAAGAATACCAAAATAGTAATACTATCTACATCCTGCGAATGGTTCTCTCTATACAATATATAAACGCTGGAAACCTTATAAAAGCCTAACAACTAACAAAGCTTGTTACCGTTTTGTAATGGCAAATTGTCTTTACCCTCTCTTTGTTTAAATGCTTATGTAAATCTGATAGCTGCCCCAGTATCTCTAGCTTTGTCACCATCGATGTATTTTCGAGCTAACTCTCATGGTTTCTCCATAGGAGTTACTTCAAGCTAGGAATTCAAAGTTTGTTAGTGATTTGGTTATGCTTGTGCATCAATCTCTCACTGAATAGACATTCTGCTTTGGGTATAACGAAGGAACCACTTCCGTTTGCTCATGGTATTGCTGGATATTTTTGTAAATGACCCCTCTATGACCATGCAAATAGCTATATACATCTAGCTGTCATCTTCAACGGTACGCTCCTCATTGCGATCTCTTTCGCTAGGATGTACAGTTGAATACTAATTGGGGACAGCGGCATCGGGTCTTGATATAGTCGAGGCATTTGATTTCGATATAGTACTGGAATTGTGAATGACGGGAGGCTTCCTTTCTGGAACCACTCAATCAATGCCAATCTAATGGTTCAATTCATTCCAAATGGTTCTAATAACGGCCTCTAACAGCTTCAGTTTCACTTGCTATGCAGTCTTATACAATTGTCTGATATTACCAGCAAAAGAAACTTGAATATGTACTAGCACGGTTTGACAGCAATACACGTTAATTTACGTTGCTGTTTTTCTTTCAGGAATTAAATTCGCATTTTACTTTCTGCAGAGCCAGAATTTTTAAGATTTTATGATGTTTTCACGTTCTTGATCAGAAATATCCAAGGGCGTTTCCTCTCTCTCGTTTTTGAATAGACCACACGAATCTATGTTTTTGCTATCCTTGTTCTTCATAGGTGGCTTCTTAGTGGCAATAATTGTTGCTGCATAGCGGGCAGTATTGAGTGAATGACTAACATCCATTATACTCGGAGATAGAGTAGCAATCACGTATGCCTTTGCAAGACGATCTGGTTCTGGACTAAATATACCTATGGCACGATTTAGCTTGCAGGAATTATACATAGTGATTGTCGATCAAACCTTTTAGCAAGAGGGTCAATTTGGAGGACCGAAATGGTATGTGGACATGCTTTTTCGGATATAATGTCTTCTCATATGTCTTCCGCAAACAATCTTTGAGGATCATCAAGGACTTATTGGTGATACGACTTTCTTTCATTAGCTGACTGTCGTGCTCAAGCGAATCAGCATTTCGTTCCGAACCAGCTAGATCAACAAGCATGATAACTCCAGTGTTTGTCGAGGTTGCTTGATTTTGGCAAATTCGAAAAATATATACAGCATGCGAGCGGCTGGATTGGTCATTCTTTAGCGTTTTTGCTGTGCGACGGTTAATTTCGGCGTCACTTTTGAAGGAAATGTAATCTTCCATGGAAGCAACCTTGATCTCCTTGCAACCAGTTACGTTCACCTGACCAGTAGATGATTCGCGGATTTGAACTGTGGACGTATCATCTAGAAGATCTTTCAACTCATTCCCGAAGATTTCAAATGAAGAGCAATATATTTCAAAATTTTCATCATTCTGAGTGGGAATGGACAGAATATTAAAAAGAATTTTGTCCAAGATGCCAGTGATAGTAAAAGTTTTTCCAGAGCCAGTTTGCCCATAAGCGAGTATTGTTAATAATCCATTGTTTCTGATGGACTCATTCAGTTGCTCCGAAATCGCATTATACACAGATTGGTTGTCGTGTTCCGGACCGAAAGCGTAGTCAACCTCCATTGCGTGAGATCTAATACCTGGATTACTGAGTACTTTAAAATACGGTTCGTGAATATATGTGCAGCGACCATATTGAGATATCACACTGCAATGGCCTTTATCAATCTCAAAAGGTTGCAAAGGGCGAGTGCGCAAAAGCACATTAATAGTATGATTGTTATTAGCATTGGGTTTGGGTGCTGAGCGCGCAATCTTTTCGTCATGCTTATCTATCGCTTTCTTGAAGTGCTCGACACACTTGAGATACCTCTGCTCTGTTAGTGGTTGACGATATGCCATTGTGGATAGCAAATATATTCGAGATAATACGTGACGTCTTGTATATGCGAGGCGCAATTTGCCGTTCAGAATTTACGTTTCTTTTATATATATGTGAGCATGCGTATATGAATGTTAGGGTAACACAATATATACCTATAATTATAGAGTTCGTAATTGTGGCATTAGACTTAACTAAAGGCAAAAATCTCAGAGTGCGCTTCCCCAAAAATTTAACTCTCCTATTTCCTCACGTGCCTTAGGTTTCTTCTTTGTTAATACGTCAAAAACAAACAATACAGTCATTAACCACCTTTTTTGCTTAATCAATTAAGTCCAAGATAACGTGTACATCTCTTTCAGATCACAGCATGCGGTACGACGTGGTACTAGTGATTGTAGATTTGTTTCTTCTGTTTCCCTATATTTAGTCGCACAAATTCACATTCGTAATCAGTCTACATGATCGTGACCACAATGAAAATGTTCTTTTATGGCCTTATAACAGAAGTAGCACGACATCGAAGTGTAACGCAATGATTTGTGTTTCAAATTACACCCAAAGTAGATTCGTCGTGGTGAGTACCGAGCAACAGTGCACATCTTGCAAAGTGCAGTATTATTATCTCGCTTTCAAAATAATATCATAAAGTATAAATAATCTTACTGTCAGTTGGAGACACCCTCGAAACAACCTTGGGAGAGTTTTCAAAACCTGATTGGGACATCTAAATTTCCATATTGGGAGAAGTCCAATTTTTACTGGGACACAAGTGTTAATGATATTGGGATACTCAGAAGAGCGTTTCAAGAAAACTCAAGTATGTACCAGTTCATATCAAGCATCTCCATCTCCTTCCCGGCAATCAGAGAAAAGACGAAACAGAAAGTCTTATCCAGCCTCGAAAGTCCTTCAAAGTAGCTTCATGGCCGCGCTAGTGATCTTCGATCTAAACCAGTCTTTTTCAGACAGCTATATGCGCTTGATGCTGTACTTCACCTTCGACCAAACCGTCTCGATTCAGTCTAGGAATGATGACTACGGCGGTAGATAAAGCTATATACCCCCGGCCTACAACCAACGCGACATCTTTTTTTTTTTATACAAATAGGTGCGTTATCCGTGACAAGTTAATATTACTTTTGTGTCATGTGCACCCAGATCGTCCAGTATTACCTGAAAAATCCAAGTATTGGTCCGATAGGACACAAATTACACCATCAGCCACCGTTCTCTTAACTCTAATCACTTTTCTTTTCTTAGAAACGGTGGGCGATAGTGATGACTTCAACATCAGCGATTGTACCCAGAACGGTGATTAATCGTAGTTTGGCTGTGGGAAATTTAGTTACTTCAGGCTCACCTTTGCGCGACCATGCCTTATTGCGTACCATACGCTGGGCTTTCTTAGAGATCTTGAGGCCATCAAACCTAGCGCATAAAAAAAAATCCGTTATATAATCTAGAACTGAGTTCGATTCTTACCTATGTATCTGATGAAGACGTTGGTATTCTTTCCGCAACATACACAGAGGTCCACTTCGCAAAGGGTCTCTTCTGAGGCAGTGATCTCTGTTCAATAGCTCCATACACTATGGGAAGTCAGTTTCCAGTGCACTATCTTCCCCTTAAAAATAGCTTACCAGCATCTTGTACTACCTTAGTCCCTGATGAACAACTGTTTACTAAAGGAAACATAGTCTACCAGGAACTGGCTTTCCATAGTGGTACTGCACTATAAGGCGATCTTAGAGCTTGGATGGATATCAGTTTCCTTCCCTGTTTGGCCCATATCGTACCTGTTACATGATATAATCAGACGAGAAATCTTTGCCAGTTGGCCATACGTATTTCCTATACTTGCTCCTTAGGACAACGACTTTAAGCAGACGAGAAGAAGTTATAGTGTCCTTTTCTTCTTTATCAGCGGGGGTTTTCCTACACTTAATGTGCAGCGTCCGACTTCAGGTAAGTATGATGCTTTTGATAGGTCAACAAAGATCCCGGACGCCCCAGGCGAAAGTTGTCTTAGAACAGCTATCAGCTGGCCATCGGTCGAAACACTGCGTTATGTCCGCGGAAGGGGTTCACGAAGCGATACTAGTTCTGGCACCTCTGATAAAAGAACTGAATTTGGAAAACTGCCTTAACTGCTTCAGACACGCGCGTAAGACAAACAAAATTAAAGTATCAAAATCCAAAACTGGATCGTACGATAACCAAACATATCATGTTCAACGGGAAAAAGAAGTCTCTAGTACTTCTTTATTGGTCATAAACGGACTAATATGGAAGTAACCTTGGCAGATCCCGGAAATGTGCAATAAAGTATACGGGAAACGACGCCTCAAGGCAATATTACTTCTGGGAAGAGCGTACGAAATGAGCGCATGACAGTCTAGTATCTGGGCGTCTGGTATATATAAGTTGAGGAGCTTATCAGCTAGCTTTTGAACTTATCGTTATTCTCTCAAGTCTCTCCTAATCACCATGTTTATTGGATTAATCGCTCTTGGTCTTGGTCTGGTGACCCAATCTACCGCCGCAATTGTGGACCCTGTGCCAATGACGATCAACGGTGTCAAGTATGCTGAGTGTGCTTCTGTCAACACTGGATCAACATACTGCAAAATTGGACAAGATCACTCCCAGCAGTTTCTTGGAATGACCAAGCGCTCCATTCAGAAACCTTGCTTTAAGCAGCCCAGCTGTTGGTATTGGTGCACGATAGTCACTAGTGATACATCAAAGCGTGACCTTGGAGAATCCTGCTTTAACGCGTCAGGCGAAGTGTTCTGTCAAACGGAATATCCGGTCAAAGGAGTGCCTCCGCGAACATCTACTGTATCTTATACATTTGGTGACAAGCATTACTCTACATGTTTCGCAGTCAACCATGACATTTGGTGCGAGGTCGTTGAAGCTCCAGAGAACCCAGCAAAACATGAGAAATAAAAATAGGAGTTTGCTAGGGACACTTCATTTGCGCCCTTTAAATGACTTGATGTCGTATAGTTAACGTATATGAATAAATTAAAATCATCAGGTCGCGTTCTTCACCACATAACCTATAAAAGGGAACGATGGTAGGAAAGTTGTGGCACCATATTGCAGCGCCATTAGTCACATAGTATGGTATAAAATAGAGTGTCTACTTCTCGTACCAGACATGATCTATCGATCATTACGAAGCTCACGGAACCAAAACGGTGGTTTTAGATTGTCAATGCATTGAATAATCAAAGCCACTCTGACAGCATCTTCACATGTCAACTAGCATGAATATATCAGATGATGTATTTTATCATTTCTTTCAAAAAACCAAAATTTGGCTGGAGAACAGATCCTCATCTTGCAACCTCTCCGTGAGTAGCAAAAAAAGATATTCTACTGGAGAAGGTACAAGACGCGCTTTGATCAAGTACTGAACATTTACAAGCAAACGGAAGACTTTAAGCGCTTTAGTTGGAACTCACACGCACAAAAAAGCTAATCTAGATGCTCATGATGCGTGCGCTACATTTATCCAAGATGTCGTTAATGAAGAAGCATACTTGCTCAATATGCTACCCAAGAAAACATCAACAGCACCAGATACGTCTGATTTGTCTCTCACAAATGATGCTACAGTAAGCAAAGCGCTTTCCGAATCCACGACACCCACACCACACGCCCCAATTGCCACTACCGATACTAGGTGCGAAAAAGCATCGGCATCATGCAAGCAACTGGGAATATATCATCCTGGCATTGGATCAAAGTTATTTGATGGGCTTGGAACGACACTACGGGAAATCACCTTAACTGCCTTAAGATCTCTGAAGTTTCTATGCAAAATCTTGGATTAATCTTGAAGAAATCTTACAAAAGGGAGAAAATTCAAGATTTTTCCAAGATCTTTTCCCGTAGTGCAAGTGTCAAGGAGAAGGTTGACCGCTTGCTGATCGAATGCTCAAAGTAAGAAAAAAAGAAAGAGAGAAGCGTGTGATAGCCATTGATGGTAACGCAAGCCATTTAGTCAACAAGGTATTCTCTCAGTGTCCCTCCGTTAATTTCGTTTCGCGATGGCTCTGTCCCCGATTGTTAAAATCTTTTAGCCGACTCCCGAAAAAAACTTAACTTCATGATTTACTGTCTGTGAGGAGGGTGAAATAAAACCGGGATTTCGAGAAAAATCTTGCAGGTTGAGTACGTATTCTTTAAAAGAGTGAGAAGTGATCAGAGACGGAGATTATTTCTGAAGATTCTCAATGCAGTGAACAGTGCGTAGTGGAGGAGAGCGATACTGATGCCACCATGTCAACGCGACAACCTGCTG
Organism: Saksenaea oblongispora B3353; assembly: GCA_000697495.1. Classification (NCBI taxonomy): domain Eukaryota; kingdom Fungi; phylum Mucoromycota; class Mucoromycetes; order Mucorales; family Saksenaeaceae; genus Saksenaea; species Saksenaea oblongispora. The sequence continues at coordinate 72,560 of JNEV01001661.1, forward strand.
AATCCACCTGTATCTCCCTTACTTTATTTTAGAGATCTTGTGCTCAAATAGAATTTGGAGTTTACTTCTATTAAAAAAAAAGGCTTCAAACGATGCAGGAAAGTCCTTACAAACGGCGCCAAAATTCCCAGAAAAAAAAAACCTAGCAGTCACATCAGCATTGTGTTCCTGAAAGGTTCTGAAAGAGACATTCATATTGTACGACGCCATGCGAAGTAAACCATTAGCCGCAGCTGGAAAACGTACTATCCAAAAAGTGAATTATGCGGAAGAGAGCAGTGATGAAGAAGCTAAACGAACGACGAAAAGAACTGCGCGGAAATCAACTAGAAAAGTGACAAAAACCAAAGACGTTCAGGATTTCTCCTCTAAAAGTGAACAGGAAGAAGACAGTGAGCAGTCGAATGTCTCTTCGGAAGAAGAGGAGGAAGTAACGAAAAGGAAACCGAGATCGAAGTTGCTTGCCTCATTACCAAAGAGACGAGTAGCACGATCAACGGCCACACCTTCAAAAGCCATACCCAAGAAACCTTCCATTTCATCGCGATCGGTTCATCGGTAATAGTGATGAATGCTTTAAAAAAATCTAACATGCTGTAGCATGAACGCTCCAAAACCCATCATACCTCTGAGACGTATGCAGCAAGAGCGCACCACATCCATGACTCCATATGAACTAGCGCGAGAACGACTTCACGTATCTGCCGTACCCGAATCCTTGCCATGTCGAGAAGAAGAATTCGCGGAAATTATGGCATATCTTGAAGGTGCAATTGAAGAAGGCACGGGCATGTGTGTGTGTAAGTATTGCTGGTTCTCCCTCAGCTGCAGGATGACACTAACGTATCTTCCCTTCAAAGACATATCTGGGGTACCAGGAACGGGCAAAACCGCTACTGTTCTAGAAATCATTCGACATTTACAGTACCAGGCTGAGCAAAAGGCAGGAAAAAAAAGAAGAAGATAACATGGCGTACTGACTCGAGTTGATGTTGTAGACTTTACCGGAATTTGATTTTGTTGAAATCAACGGAATGAAATTAACAGACCCCAATCAAGCTTATAGTGTCCTCTGGGAAAGTTTAAATCCAACGGAAGGAGATAAGCGGAAGCGAGTAACATCGGCACATGCCTTACAGCTCCTAGAAGCGCAATTCAGCAAGAAAAATGATGATCAAAAGACAACGTATGTAGTTAAAGGCAATTTACGTGTATCTCTGACAAATCTATGGATAGCGTTGTCTTGATGGATGAGCTGGATCTCCTAGTAACAAAAAAGCAGACGGTGATGTACAACTTTTTTGAATGGCCTAACCGGCCATTTTCCAAACTTATTGTAATTGCTGTTGCAAATACTATGGACTTGCCAGAACGTATGCTCAGTAATAAGATTTCTAGTAGAATGGGTAAGTTACCTGTCACGCGAGAAACACACTTATTTACCGATTGTTAGGCCTCACTCGAATTAATTTTCAACCGTACACACATCAGCAGCTTATTCAGATCGTAGAATCACGATTGCATGGAATTGATGCCTTTGAGAAAGAGGCTGTCGAGTTTGCTGCGCGTAAAGTTAGTGCTGTGAGTGGCGACGCACGGCGTGCATTGGATATCTGCAGACGTGCCGTCGAAATTGTCGAGGCTCGTCTCAGCCAAGACAATACCAGCAAGACAACAAAACACGTTACTATCGGCATCATTAACGAAGCTATTCGTGAGATGTTCTCTTCACCATCAGTTGCATTTGTACAGTCGTGTTCCCTCCATCAGAAACTCTTTCTTGTCTCTGTCATGCTTCGAGCGCGCCGGGCGGGTGTAGCAGAGGTCGAATTTGGCGATGCAGCACTTATCCATATGCAAGCCTGCAAATGGCACTTAGTCGAACCACCGACAACAAGCGATTTGATGCGTATATGCGAATCACTTGGCCAAACTCGTGCACTAGTAATCGAAAATGGCCGTATGGATCTTGGAATGAGGATAACACTCAATCTTGTGGAAGAAGATATCAAAATGGCATGCAAGGCCGACAAAGTTGTGGGAAAACTACTTGCGGATACATAATACAAGTAATCGCGTCTCCATTTAAAAAGTATGTGATAGCATACTGAGTTCTGTATATAAGATTGAGTGGCATTTGTAAGGTAATAAAACCTCTGTACAAAACATGTAGCGCTATCGAATTAGTAGTTAGACAAACATTTTTGTCCGGAAAAGTACGATGCAAATGCTTACACATTCAGTATTACACGTATTGGTTACGAAGGCCCAAGTAGAATAGGTTTGCAACACACATCGAGAATCACTTGTTATAATACAGTATGAAACATTTCAACCACTGGTAAAAGATGTACTATACAGCGATATTGCGCGTTGTGAATGTTGATGCAAGTTAGGTGCGTTGGAGATCCCCGCTATTAGGCGGGAACTAGCACTTTCCGGAAGGAGCAGCTAGTCGAGGGCACGGTAATTCTAATCCTGATCATGACGAAATGGTCTCGAGGTCTTTTTTTTTTTTTTTTTTACTTATGATACGACAAGAAAACCTTCAGTATGATTGACCAATCTGTAGCAAATCATGGTTGTACACGAGCAGGAAAAACGGTTTACCGTCATATACGTGAACAGCACACGTTCAAGTGCCACATGCTAGCAAATAAATATATCATACAGTGTTCAGAGTAGTCGATAACGATCACACACTGGGCTCTAATACTGGAGGGGTCCTTCGGCAAGAACTGCAAAGTGTTTTTCCATTGGGTGATATTGTATTCGGCAAGAACTGCAAAGTGTTTTTCCATTGGGTGATATTGTATTGGGGCCTGTAAACTGCTATGCTATCGTATCCATAAATTACAGGATAAATACGTAAGGGTCTTCCAATACACGCATCTAGCGGAGCAATAGCGTTGTACAATTATATAGGCACAATAAGGATGTTTTTAATATCCCTTTTGCTCTCTCTTCCGCAAACAAACTGGATCACAGTCTCGCTGCACTTGCGTCTCCATCTACCTTTCTGCGGATATCACACATACGTCAAACTAAAGCTTGATTTGCGGTTGACCATATTTGCGAAAACCACTAGCAAAAAAGTTCTACAGCTATAAAGCTGAATTGGTTGTTGCGACGAAATGTCACCTCAACGATATCGCTCAAAACCTTTGACACATATCCAAGCATAGAATAAAATAAATAACAGTATTGATAATATAAATTACGGCATGAATTGTCAGATTTACGCTGTGTCGCTTGTTGATCGCGGCGTGTATATGCTTCCAGACCCATGCAAGATTGGATATCCAGGAAGTTGAAAAAACAATTATTTAGGGGTGGCGATGCGCACATACGTAGCGATCGCAAATCAGCTTTGCATTTAGTAAAATCAAGATATTCGAGGGACTCCTTTTCTATTTGCGTGTCTTCTTTTGATACAACGCAAAGGTCGTGTCTTTATGTTGCCCTTACAGGGTTACATTGGAAATTCGAAGGTTGTCTGCATCACATATAGCACCTGATAGGAGGTAGAATGCCTCAAGTTACTGCGTAGAAGCCATTTGATCACATAGGGCATGATCTACAGCATCAATCAACATTTGTTCGCTTTGGAGCCATGTTCCTGGCCCTTCAAGTGGGGATTAAACGGGGTTCTAATTATGGAAATCGTGTAATACGGGGAGGTTGCATGGCGCAGTTGTTGTCATGTTTGTTTCGATAAATAAATAGATAATCTGGCTTCTTGTTTTGAAACTACTTCTCTTGCAGTTATGACAGTGTCTAATTCTACACCTACTCTTTCACTTTCGCCTGCGTCTTGCGTTGAAAAAGGCCTCGTGTCCGTGCCCATTGATTTACAGACTGATTCCGACGACGAAGACTATCTGACTTCAGCAGTCGGACCACAATTCATGCTTCGTGTAATCAACCCAGATAGTACTCTAAGCTCAGATGAGGAAACCAAGGAAGATCATAGTAAACCTCATACACCTCCATCTGCCTTGTCTTCCACAAAGGCATTTCCAATAGCATCAGGTGGGGCTGTGAATACGCTCGTGACATGTGCAGACGATCGCAAAGCAGAGGATGTACCTCCTTTGCCATCAACGATGCTACATCGACGCCAATCCAAAACATTATCGGATGCAGTGCAAGCTCAGAACGACATACAAGAAACGCCAGCTATTGCTTTGGAACCTTCGGGCTCGAGTCGGCTACAACAAGGCAACGAAGCTGGCCGGCTGATACCAGTTACAGATGCTGATAAGCATCTACGAGAAAACAGTACAGCAAAGTATTCTCCCAGAATGAGTGATACAAGCAGCACCAGCAGAAACGCACCCTTGAGTCCTGCCCTTACAAGTACATCGTCTATACAGACGTCCAGTAACCTGGCAGCGGCAATGAGTCCGAGTAACCTATCCAAGTACGCAAAGGCGTCGTATAGTCTTACAAATAACCCCGACAATATCAAACTGTACCGAAGCATGGCACAAAAGACAAATGACACTTCGCTTCAGTTAATGTATGCGAAATATCTGCTGGAAGTGGCAGAGCTTTACGAGCATCCCCAACCCAATAAAGCCTCGGCCGGGGTTATCGCAGGTTCCTCCTCTCGATCACCAAGCCAAGAGGCTATGCAGAGAAAAAAGCAGTTAGAGGATGAAGGGCTATGGTGGATAAAGCGACTGTCAGAAAAGAACGTAAGCGAAGCTGCGTATCTACGTGCAAAATGGATGGAAGAATCATTATATGGGCTGAAAAAGAACCCAGCAAAGTCATTGAAACTGTACCGGGTGGCGGCTGAAGCGGGGATTCCCGAAGCCATGTACTCCGTAGGTTTACATTCAGAAAAAGAAGGAAACTATAAAGAAGCAGTTCGAAATTACCAACATGCAGCCGAAAAGGGACTAGTGGAAGCAATTTATGTGAGCAAGTAGAACATTTGCATGCTCAACATTGACCTGTTTTTATGTATGAAAGAGGCTTGCGACGATTCATCTCTTTGGGCAGTGCAACCAACGACAGGACATGACCACTGGTCTCACGTTGCTTTCCGAAGCGGCAACGGAAGCAACCATATCATGCCCCGAACCAGCGTATATTTTTGGATTACTTCTGACGAACAGTTATACTAAAATCAGTGTGCCATGGTAAGCCGACTGGCAGAAAGGTGAGGCATCCGTGATTGAGGTTATCATTAGGGAGGTAATGGGGCGTTATGGATTACCCGAGGATGCTCCTGCCTTGTTTGAGAGGGCAGCACAGCTGGGTCATGTGTCCGCTCAAACTCGAATAGCCTACATCAGCGAGATGGGTCTGTACGGAGCACCGATCCATCTTGCCAAAAGCTTTGAGTACTATGAAAAGGCTGCTCTGCAAGGAGATCCTCATGCCATGCTCGGTCTTAGCCGACTGTACAACGGAGGCAGCCGTGGCCCTGGCCACACGAACGACCACCAGCTTGTGATAGCTGATGTCTCTGGATGGTTGGCCGACAGTGTACGAGATGAGGATGCTGCCTTCCAGTGGTGTCATCAAGCAGCAGAAAAAGGAATCCCAGATGCTTTGTTTCTACTAGGGTAATGGGACTGAAGGTATGAACCAGATAATCATGTGATGCGATATCTTTATGTAGTTGGTACTATGAAGCCGGGATTGGTGTTTTGCGGGATGATAATCAAGCCAGACAATGCTACGAGGCAGCGGCAGCCAAAGGCCACAGAAATGCCATGGAGCGGACTCAACGTTTTAATCTCGTGGTACGGCAGAAACATGAAGAAGGATTGAACGATCGTCGCGGTAAAAAGAAGAGGAAATACAAATGGCGGTGTATCACGATGTAAAAGTCGATAAAATAAAGATGCTTCTGATTTTTTTTTTTCAAAACAAACGGTGTAGCGACGTCTCTTCATGGCAATGTTTCAATTTGAATGCTATCATTATGCGCTATTCTAGCGTGTACGGTAACTACGGTAATGCGGTGGACTGTAGACATAACAGTAGGCCAGGGCTCGCTGTGAAATGTAAGGAAGTCATGGAAAACGTAGTGCGCGATCTGAGCGATCTGAGCAGACAATTAAAAAAAAGAACGATATGTTTTTCTAAAGAATTGGCAGCTAACTAACCCCAATTTGGCATGGATGATCCATGAATGGATGCCAAGTGCAAGTTTTGGATACTGAGAAAGGTGTGCTTTTTTGCTGACAATCATGCATGTCTCACCTGATCAACAATTTCTTTCTCCTCATAGAGTGCAAGTGAGCGTCTTCTCCATCTACGTCTCTTTGATCTCTTTCGCACAGACTACGAGAAGTGTGGGTCGCTTACATCACACTACCTACTCTACCCAATGTTGCATCCGATATCGGGCAGATGTTTGGCATAGATTTGCTGATCCTGGCAAAGTCATCCACCAGAGATCGCCGATAAATAGCCTTACAGTTGTTATCATTTTCATATAACGAAAGGCGCGTGTTTTTTAACCCCGAAAAATGACATGAAAGTGAACTACTCCTTTAGAATAGCGTCACTTGCCTAGGCTTCACTTGCAAAGTTAATCCAACCCCACTTCGGTTTTTGTATGTCCCAATCAAAGCAACCGGCATCCCATCCATGTATCGAATAGATCGGAATGCCAAATCCTTACTGGGAAGATGGTTGTAAAAGATAGACATAGGATGCTTGCCATGCACTACGTGAGCTTGATTACATCATGTGTAACGGAAAACCATGCATAGTTGACACTGCAGACCACTAAAGCGCTTTCCATGACCCTTTATCGTAGGTTCTGGTCGTTTCTCCAACACATCGGCAAACTTTATTTTAGTATACAGGAATAAGTGCCCATTGCTGATTTTCATTATCCGTTGTCTTTCTGGCATAGACGATAACTTTGGTGCCGTCCGCATCCTTATCTCCTTTGATATCCAAAACAAGTCGAGGATCAGCAAGAACATAGATAAATCCGTCACGATATCCCCATCGTTGGTTGTATGTACTGTTATCATAAAATGGGAGAGAAAGTTTTAAGTATCGTAAGATCATCTGAAAAGTGGTTTAACATACGTTGTGGATTTACGGTTGTACTGAACGAGTTGGGCATCGGACTTTAAGTTACCTAATACAAACCAGTGTTATCAATCAAAGAAACGATTGCAGGTTAGGATTACCTCCTTGAACATCCAAGACTGTTAAGAAACATAAGTTAGTTACAGTCCTTAGACCGATTCCCAGACTTACCCATGCCAGATTTTTTGTTTGTAAGGAAGCCGTTATCATAACTCCAAAGCTATTAACATACATTACGTTAGACATCGCTATTGTACAGTACGGTTTGAAAAACATTACCTGGTTCTCGTTTCCTGTTTCTTTTTGCGGCCAAACGATGAGCTTGGCACCAGCCTTTTGACCGCTTTGATTTAATTGTTTTTTTTTTTTTTTTTCAAAACAGGTTTCTCAGGTACTTACCGTCGTTTCGCCATCATAAACGTCAAGAACTAAATCATTTTTGAGAGACTTGATAAAGAAATGGACGCCAGTAGGAAACCCTGTCATGATTAAAAAAATGCCCTGAAGAGGAAAATTGACGGGGAAAAGGGTGTAAAAAGAAATTTCGGAATATATAACGGTTTCTCTGTCATGTTACACGGAGAGAAACCTAAAATTTTCTGTTTCGCACCACAACCCGAACGCCGCTCTATCGTTGCCTGCTCCATTTCCCTTCTCTTCTTTGGCCTGCTTTCTAAAAAGCTGAACATACGCTCATATCAACTATGATGAGGGGTGAAAAAGATAACGGACCCTAATGCTGCTGCAGGAAATGTGAGATGGCTAGTGGCGTTATTCCGGGATTGAACAGTATAAACAGTCTCATCACATCCTCACGATAGTTTAACAACGGTGCCTATCCAGAAATTCCTGTTGTACAAAGCTTGGCACACGGATGCTTACATGGGATACTTCCACGTTCGGCTTTTTTGTTCTTCCTAACATTCCGCGTATTGATAGTCCCACCACATCTATTTCAAAAGGTATAGCCAATTTTTTTTTAACGAAGGCTACAGTAGACGAGGGCCATGAGACAAAGAGACATTCCTACGGGAATGGATATCCAGCTAGGTTTTCAAATATGTTGCTTTTTGAGACCATGGAAGTGTCTCTTTTCAATTCTACATGCATATGCCTAGGTTTGGTGAACGGTTTTGGTCAGAAGTCAAGTGAAAAATTAAGCATGACAGGTTTTTTGGTTAATGAAATGCTGCTAACCGAAATCAGCAAAGCGTCCAAGAGCCAAATGTTGCGTGATTTCAATAGAGCTTATCTATCATTCCCATAAACGTCTAAATAAGTATCATAGCGGAGAGAGCAGCTACAAGTACGCTTCTTAGTGCAGTATTTATGGATATTAGCTGTCATGTGTTGTAGCAGAAACAAGATCAGTCGAAGCTGTATGTCCTTAATCCATACCGATCATGTGAAGGTCGTTGGATGGACTACAAGAGCGTATCTTTCATGCTTCGGGTGTATTTCAACGTGCACTGCTTGGTTACTGTCGGACCATCTTGAAAGGCCGATCTCAGCGGCGCCAAATTCTGCCATTGTACCAATGGTATAAAATCATAGGTCTGTGCGGGTGAATGGCTTTTCATTCTTATCGATCATGCATCCACTTTTAGTCGCTCTTAGTTGAACAAAGGAAGCCATTACACGCACTAAACGTTCAGGGCGCTTTAATCTGTCTACCTTCATACAACGTCAGCCAATCATAGTACACTATGATATTTGTTATACGAACACACTAATTACTGCATACACTGATGCTTTGAGGAAGCAGCTACTCCCTTTCTTGAAGAGAGAGAGAAAAAGGAGGACTAAACATTTCAAGAATATGGTGCATAATAGCTTACCTGTTCGGCTGTGTGTCAGTGGAAGTGCAAGATAACATCTCCGTTATACTATACTGGCCAATCCAAAGCCCTCATACCAATCCGATTGCGCGATTTGGGATGAGCTTGAGCATCGTTTGGTAAATTATGCACCTAACAACAAAACCCAACCAACTTTGGGCTGAACTACTGAACGAATGGAGCTTTATTCCTCAGGACTTACGGTTGCAGGGTAGTTGTACCGGCCCACTGCAGCCACACAAGATACCCAATTTGCGCATAAATCTCAATAAACTACGTTTGTATACGTAACCTTTGGTTTCTTGTTTTATAACGTTGCTTACATATAAAGTTCTGAAGCATAGCTGATGTAAAAGGTGTGCATAGTCAACTCGAAGATAGGAGTTTTTTCATCTGAATCTAGACGTATTCCAGTGAGTGTAGTTTACATTACTCTTCTGCACCATCAGCAATAGATAACTGAGCAAAATGCCTCAGACGGTATGATATGCCTTATCTATAACCGATTCTTCTTCTTAGGAGACTATGGCAAAATCGCGCTAGAAGGCGAAACAGGTTCAGACTAGGTTTGAAAATGTTCCTGTACCTACACTTAAAACATTGAACGTTCCTAGGAAAAGGAAGCTAGAAACGTATGCAAAATCCGACTCTATCTTTATGAACCCTGTAAATACCGCTTATCTGAATTTGGGATGGCAAAAATGAGCGAAATCCAGATAACTATCAGTTTTAAAAGAAACGTTATTCAGCTCAAAAAGACTATCGAGGGGTATTCTGGAGATGGTGGATGGACAGGAAAACTGTGCATCATTCACCGTTCAAAGAAGCATGTTTCATTATAAGATCGAAAGAGGTGCCGAATGGAGGTCATTCACAGAGACATATTTTATATTGATGAAGCCGCAGCGGAAAAGGAGGAGTAACTGAGTGCCGGTGCGAGTGTCACAACAGCAGAGAAAACCGACACCGAGGACACAGCGAACAAGACAAGGTCAAGTGTATTTTGGTAGATAATCAGCAAGAATAAACTATGCCAATTTTATATGTAGGCTACATGTGTATAAATAAATTTACAAAGTATAATTTAACGCATGCCTACTGTATGTATGTTGAGCCTCCACAGAAACTTCACGATGTCAGCTACATTCTTTCTTTCGGAGGCCCCCACCTTCACCTCAATCTTCAGAGCTCTTTCAAACGTCGGAAGCTCGCCATTTGCGGCTGGCTTCAACGCCTATGCGCGCAAATAGTTATCTACATCAGAAGATATGTACTTTCTTGACAGAGAACCCTCAGTTACAACTATATCTTTTCCACTGGCGTGGAGAAAGGGCACTAAAAGCTCCTCTAACAGCGCGGGGTCAGCGCAATCATACTTATCCAGACTCGCTTTCAGCATCGAGACACGTCCGAAGACCATTTTCAGATGGTCATACACATGTTTCATGTGATCCCGTGCGTCGTATGCACCTGAGACTTCCACGAGCAGAATCTCAGGTAAAGATAGCTCGATATAAACAGTCCATTAGCATCGCATCCAGGAACGCTCTATGGAAGAGATGCGCTTGGTCTTCAAGTTGATATTTGTAGCTGACTAGGACATTGCACTTACAAGTGATATCAGTATCTACTAGTCATTGAAGTTTTTCACCTTTCCACATATCTTTAAAAAGACAGTGACATAAACAAGCGTGCAAGATAAATGTTAGCGATAAAGATGCAACAGCTTGCCAATCGAAGAAAATATACTGATTTCGCACGGATATGACGTCAAAAATTTTAAAGCCGTCGAAAGGATGTCGCCTTTGCTGCTGTCAAAGCCTTCTCCCTAATTGAGGCCACCTTGTCAATACAGTCACGGGATCTTGTATTGTCCGCAGCCGTCAACACATGGTGCAATGTTATTTCATCAACGACGTAGTCCATAGTTCAGGACACTCATGCTCATAACGACAGGGTCATATCCATCTTTGGAAAGGAAAAAGTATAGAGAGGACGAAACAACCTTGGGTTTTCCCGGCTTTGATAAATAGGTCAGCGCAGTCATGTTTCATATTGTCTTCCGTTTTCTCACATTGATTTGAGAGCTTTTCCCTAATGGCAGGCGGTAAGGACAATTTTCTGATTGCGTCAGGACTTTTAGGATCTGCTCGTATTGTTATTTTGTCATACCTGTCTCAATACATTTATATCCTGAATTGTTTTTGGGCATTTCGCGCAATTTTTTCTCATCTTCCATTATCTCTTCTGATATAAATGTCCATTCTTTGTAAGAAAACGATACAAATGAACGTGTTATTTTTCATTGTATTTCTTTAGACAACCATCCGGAGCACAGGATGACATTCGAAGGCTCTGGAAAGCTATGTTCAATTGGCAAATCATTACTGATTTTGGTTGGCTGAAATTAGCTCGGATTCTGGAAAAGTCGCGTACGACTTTTTGGCCTGTCTTCCTGTAGTCCATTTGCACGAAAGTGCATGTATCACCTTAAATAACACGGTTTAGTATTTAAAGCAAGCGGTTGTCAATATTAATACGGATTTTCACTAACATATTCTTATTCTTAGGTTCGTTATCAGTTACTCGTATTTCACAAGTCATTCATATATCGGAAAAGCTACCCCAGTCAATTCTATGCTGGTTATTTTAATACCGAGGGTTACTGGGTAAGGGTACATTTTATCAAATTTGTAATATGCTGTTTGGTTGCTTACTTTGTCTATAGTGCACCTCAGGTCTCCACAAGTTACGTGGATAACTATGACTACGTCATGTGTCCGAAAGCAATTCATTTCTGTGCCATGAAGCGAGGTGGGAAATTTCATATTCCGTTTCTGTGCATCTTTCTTTACCGTAGCCTATATGACTGAAGCCGGAAACTGGTGTCTCATTGAGAGCGATCCTGGTATGTTTGCAACGACATGCCTACGGAATACTTATTCTTTTTCTTTTGTAGGTGTCTTCACCGAACTGATCTCTGGCATGGGTGTCAAAGGTGTCCAGGTTGAAGAAATCTGGAGTCTGGACGATGCCACCATGGGTGAACTCAAGTACGTAAGAAGAAGAAAACGCTATTGGCCGTTTGCTAATCAACATATAAACCGAACAGACCTGTATATGGGCTGATCTTTTTGTTCAAGTGGCAAAGTGCGCAAGGGGCATCGGCGGTACCTGTTGACCATGGACCGACAGATCACATCTTCTTTGCGAACCAAGTGATCAACAATGCATGTGCGACACAGGCCATTCTCTCGATCTTGCTTAACCGCGATGACATTGATCTTGGCGATGAATTACGTAACTTTAAAGAATTTACAGCCGACTTCCCACCTGATGTAAGCCAGAAGGGAACACCGTTTTTCCTAATACTGATCGTCTATGACAGATGAAAGGTCTTGCCATTTCCAATAGTGATTTGATTCGTTCGGTGCATAACAGCTTTGCACGATCCGATCCATTTGTCAATGAAATGCATGATCCTCGGGCCTCCAAGGATGAGGATTTGTACCATTTCATTGCTTACTTGCCAATTCACGGCGCATTGTACGAATTGGACGGATTAAGTAGCGGTCCTGTACGGCTAGGTAAGAAATAGCATGACCGGAGGAGCAAATGCGCTGACTTCCCCTGTGCGTAGGTGCCTGTACAGACGAAAATTGGCTCAGCAAAGCCAATGAGGCTATCACGAGCCGTATGGGTCAATATGGCGCAGCGGAATTGCATTTTAGTTTGATGGCATTGACGGGAGACAGAATAGAGATGTATGAAGAGCAAATGGAAGAAATCGATGGTCTGTTGTTGTCACTTTCGGAGGATGCAAACAGTGAGCGGACAAGACTCAATGGCGAGCGCAACTATTTGGAACATAAATTGATGCTGGAAAGAGAGAAGCGAGCACGGTGGCACGTAAGTGAAACGATTTATTAATTATTATTACGATATTCAATAATGATATTAGAGAGAGAATACGCTGCGGAAACATAACTTTATACCGCTTGTGTACAATTTGCTACGAACGCTTGCGGAGCGTAAAGAGCTGGATCCTTTGATTTCCCGGGCTAAGGAAAAGGCCATCACACGCCAGAAAAATAACAAATAATATAATAATAATAAACTTCCGGTGATTTGGCCTACTTTGTCGCGGGTTTATCCACGTGGGATGAATGACACGGTTTCTCCACAGATGACGTTGTATGATGGTGATGATGACGGTGATGATGTGGAGGACACGCACAAAGATAGATGTTAAACTCTAAACAGCAAGACGTATGCGTAGGCTCATGTATCGGGGGAGAATGGGAAGGTGGAGGAGGAGTAGGTTTCTTTTTGCTTTTAGGTTTCTTAAGAGAGAGAATATATGAGATGAACATGGAAACAGTAGGATTCTCTTTCTTTACCGTGCAGAGCTCGAATCCGAAAGGGTCTGTCCAAAGTCCCATCTTTTTGCTTACTTTTTTCGATGCCAGTTTGTATACTATACACAGCGTATTTATATTCTTCTAGATTGCATCGCATGACCCTTTTTTTTTTTCAGCTGTCAGGTCCGTGCGTTGATTTGTGGAGAGGCATTTGTGGCACGATCATGGCTTTATTTGGTAAAAGGTAGCAAAAATTTCAATCAAGGATAGAAAAGAAGTGATCACATAAGAACACATAACTTTTTGAACAGCGTTGCAGGTGTACGACGCGAACGGGCATGTGGTTCATTGTGTGTTCTTTGCTGCGATGAGGGTGGCGATGTCTGTGGCGCCTGCTGAGGAGTTGTGGTGGGCATGACCTTACTTGCTGGGGGTGGGACAGGAACAGCTGGTTCAGGTCGTTGAACAGCAGGTGTTTGTGGCGTTGCTTTCTGATCCATTTGTCTTGGTGGAGGAACAGGTGCTGGCAGTGGTTTGTGCGCCTCTGGCGTTTTTGTCTGGTTTTCCACAATGTTTTGTGCATTGACAGAGCCGACGGCTGATCCTATGGCCGTTTTTGTTGCCTCACTTAGCGGTTTTCTCTCCTCTTTTTTAGGTACTTGGGGTGGGAGTTTCTCCTTGTCTGCTGTTTCAGACGCTTTGTGTCGAGACACAATGGCACACACGTCGAGACATGAGCTCTTGACCACTTCCTGAATCGCAGCTTGAACATAATCGGCTAATGGCGCTGGTTCTTTTTCTTCTACGGGCGCGATTTTAATAGTTGTTGCAGGTGGTTGGGATTCTGGAGGAGGAGCAGCCGCAGCAGCGTAGGATTTCTTTTTCTTTTTCTTCTTATTTTTCTTGCCACCCCCTCCCGTGGTAGGTGACGCAGTTGCTCCTCCTACAGGCGTCCCCTCTACCAGGGACGTGTCTTCGTGCGTTGTTTCCTCAAGCGCGGTCTCGAGTTCTCGCGTGTTTTCCGTAGACGACATGATAAGCAAAGAAGAAAGAGAACTAAAGTCAATGACGTTTTGAGACTAAAAAGAATAGGACACTGACACATTCTGTACCATTGGCTAATCAAGGTTTCATAGAATAAGTAAGACGCATTAAAACCGGTGAAACGTATTCTTTTTTTCAGGCCTCTTTGTTCATTGTTTTACCGAACAAGTAACCTCACGATAGAGTGACTGTTATTAAGACGCGTTTGGTTTGTGGAAAAAACAAACTTGAAACGGACCTTATCAAGTTTACAAAAATTAACCGATCCATTCACGAACGGAATGTCAATGCACCGTCTTTCGGGGTTGTGTAACCTCCACAAACATCGTCTTACTACCCCATCTGTCGGAACCTGAATGAAAAAGTGTGAACTGTTCTCTTGACAGACCATAGAAGCCCGTCGCGATTTCCCCGAAAGAAAGAAAAACACAGGACGATGTTATTCTGATAGAGTGAATGCCAGTTCATTGACACGAAAAACGATGAATAGTTGGGCAGGGCATAACGATCATCCAACGTCGATCACTCAAAACAGTTTTCTTTTCTTTCTCCGTCAATAACTCCTACTGTTCATCACGAATATTCAAACAAACATACATGAGAAATCATGAGGAATGATTGCCATCATTTCTACATGACTGTCATGCTATAGGCCACATGGAGACTTGGTAAATGTTAATGATGCCCAGGGTAAAAGAATAAAGGAAGCGATTTGTTGTAATGCGCAGAGTGCTTTTCCTTCCCTTCACTTTCCAAAACTGGTAGTCTCAAAAATGACTCATGGTGATAGACTTCTTTTTTTTTTTTTTTTTCTTTATCTTTTTTCTCTGCGACAAAGCCTTTCCCCCTTTTCCATTTTTTATATATCACTCATGCTTGTCAAGCATTCTATTCGTTTCGGCTATACGAGTCGTCGAGTTTTATGCAGATATTTCTCGGCTCAGCAATCATTACAACCAGATGCGGTAACACCATCAAACGAAGACCACTTGGTTTTCTTTTTATCCCGTGAGACTTACCAACACCATTAGACGGTAGAGAAAAATAAGGATGTGAGGGTAGGTTGACCAGTGTTCAGTCTATCTGTAAGTTTTACACAAGGCCTCAGGATCTGCTTGTCAACTTGATGAACACAACCCCCAGCAAACGCGAGTTGCGCCATTTTTTGAAGCGTTATGTCCCTCAACCGACAACAACCTCGACATTGGATCGTGTTCATCGAACAGATAGAGTGAATGGCGTCAAGGCTCCAAAAGAATTTGTAAACGATCTGCTGACACCTACCTACAATCAACTAGCGGTGACAAAAGTGCAAGGTCCTTTTCAAAAACATGAATGGCAGTCGGTGGGATCGACGTTGGTTCAACTACAGAAGCTGGGACTGAGTTCGATTGTTGTGATGGAGAATAGCAACTGGACATTGAGTGGTTCACGGACGGAACTGAGTAAGAGGATGGTGAGCGAAAGCATGGCTTTGGTGGAGGCAATTGAGCGAGCTCACGGTCGTGCACAACCAGTGTATGGAGGAGGGGTTTTTGAGCGAAAAAAGGCATCGGGTATCCATGTGAACTTTGATTTCATTCAGTCGATTCTCGACAAGAATCAAATTCCCGTTGTTGTTCCTATTCTGTTGGAGGAGTCGGGCATGCAAAGGCCGGCCAAAGCGGACAGTATTATGACAGCCCTCACGCATAAACTTGCTGATCAGGTGGATACGACACCAGCCAAAATAGTCGTGATCAATAGCGAGGGAGGTATACCAAATCACGAGCGACCAGGAACAGCGCATAGTCTTGTCAATATCCAAGAAGAGAATGATGGTATTGTACAGGCACTTCTTGAGCAGCAACAAAAAGAAGAGGGCAAACACAATCATCGTGCTATCCAAAACCTTGCCTTGGCACGAGATTGTTTATCCATGCTTCCTACGTCATCTTCGGCAGTCATTGTACCAGTTGCATCTCTTCCTTCCGCACTCATTCAGAACTTGGTGACGGACAAGCCACTGTATTCCTCTTCGTTACCTATAAGTAAAGTAGACCGGGATGATCTTCAGCGGGTAAACCAGACCCGAACGACGGTACTTCGTCACGGAATTAAAATTCATCATCATACACAACTATCACAATTGGATTTACCACGGCTTACACAATTACTGGAAGCTAGTTTTCAAAAGGCGCTTGATGCAGGTGAATTTTATGACCGACTGAGCCGGGATTTAGATGGCGCGATTATCGCGGGTGATTACGAAGGTGCGGTGTTAGTGACAAAAGAGCGAGCGGCGGAAGGAAACAGTTATTACTATTATTTGGACAAATTTGCAATTGCTCCAGCAAGTCAAGGTGTCGGCGTTACGGATGTTCTTTGGAAACGGATGTGCGATGCCTATCCCGAAATCCTTTGGCGAAGTCGAAAAGACAACGGAGTGAACAAATGGTAAGTTTCTTCAAAAAGTGAGAGAGAGGAAGAAACGGGAGAGACCAATCAAACTCATGATTGTACCGAAAAAGGTATTTTGAAAGATCAAATGGTTACCTGCGACTGAAGGATACCAACTGGGTACTGTTTTGGTACGGACTCGGTGGACACAAACAGATTGAAGATTACGCAAAGATTGCCAAATCAATACCCGCATCATTCACAGGACAGAAAAAATAGAGTATCATTCCTTGATTTGTACATAGCCGTCTTCTGAGTTCTCTGACCCCTGAAAAGATAAATTTCTATTTTTGAAAAGCTGCTGACAACCTTCATTGCACCGATTGAATGGCGTGATAAACCAATGATCATGAAATGGACAAGTCTTTCCAGGAGCAAGTCACCTGCAATCTATGCTTTAAGGAATGATACGTGTGGAAGTCTAATCCATGTGTTCCGCGTAAAAGGACAAATTGTTTCACTATGTATGCTTTGGTATCCATGTTATTTGATGTCTCTGCCCTGGGAAAAAAAAAGAAGACAGAAAAAAAAACTATTTTTTTTCTTCCCTCTTTCCTCGGCTTTCGTATGGGCTGGTGTGATAATGGGCTTTTTTTTTTTTTTTTTCGTGGCTTAAAAGATATCGGAAAGATTGTCATCCTATTGAGTAACCCTGCGCGTCTTATAAGTTAAATGGGCATTGCAGTGCATATCAATGTCACAGAATGCAGCAATGGCCCATCTGCTCAGATCATCGGAGGGATGGGTTCATGTGAATAAAGAATCTTTTGTCTCTTCTTTTGCAAATGTGGATCTACGTTAATAACATTTGACTGTTTCCGAGAGAGGAAAGAGGTGGGAAATGACGATTGGATCGTCTTCTCGGGGTGGAGCGATATGAATTGCCGTGGAAATTGCGCCGTGTGCGACCCTGGATGGGGTCCCTGGATGTCGGTGCTTAGATGCCAACTATCTTTGTAAGACTCCATATGAGACAAAGAGCCGATAGTCTACCGTAAATGATGATATGACACGCTAGTTATTTCCTGTGGATTAGAAAAAATAGTGATTAGAATAAAAGCACGCTAGAAAACTTTGTTTACTAGGTTGTTTTCTATCATCAGCCCATGTAGCACGTCATCTACATGATACAAGATTGGTTTTTAATGCAATCTAGTTGGTAGATTCATGTATTTAAAAGACAATTTCAAAGTTACCATTTATCCCTAATGAATATGTAAAGAATAGGACATAGGAAGACTGTGGGAAGCTTTTTCGTCGCTTGATTCGATACGAAACTTCTTGTTTTTCTTGACGACAAGGTTTTTTCGTGTCACTTTTATCTAATACAAGAAAATAAACTGACCAATCAATTTTTTCTAGATGAATAGACCCTGCATTAGATTTCTTTTTTTTTCTTCTAAGATCAGAAACATAGAGATGGGTATCCATGGTAAAATAAATTGACTTGGCAATAACAACATGAAATAAAAGGAAAAGGTTCAATGAAAACAAAGGGGCACGTGATGGATTCTATTTTATGAGCTGTCTAACAACTCTGTGTTTCCCACGACAGAAGCAATGGGCACGCGCACAAGATTCGACGTTTTCCCTATTCTGGTCGATTTATTTCTCTGTCGGAATATCAAAACTACTAGGGTTTCTTCCCTTGTGAGAAAAAAAGAAAAAAGGTTCTATCGTTCTTCTTATTTGGAAATTTTGGATACGTATGGTAGTAAATATATCACTCATTTTGTTAGAAAAACTCTCTCCACTTTTCTACAAAAAAAACCCTTATTTTTTTCTTATTTGTAAAATTTCATAATGCAAATCAAAATAGAGAATAAGAAAAGGGGTTTCATAATAAAAAATAAGAAGAAAAAAAATTTTTTTTTTCTAGTATAACACAACACAAAAAGAAAGTTCAAGATGAGGTATCGGTTTGTCGTACAAGATCATGTGCTAAAAGACACCCGACATATCAGTTGTAGTTTAGCAGGGATTGTTGGCCCTGACGTGCTATAATTCAATTTTCCTTATATTTCCCTCCCTTTTCCCTAACTTTTTCTTTCCTTCTTTTCTTACTTCACTTTTTTAATTATAAGAAACAATGTCTGAAAAGGGTGAGAAAGCCCATGTAGACGATTTACAACACTACGATGAAGAGCAACATAGAGAACCTACAGAAGAAGAATGGAAGACATTACGCGAAGTGGCTGATGCTATTCCTTATTCTGCCTATCTTGTTATCTTAATTGAATTTTCTGAACGTTTTACCTACTATGGTCTCCAAGGTCCTTTTCAAAATTATATTCAATTTCCTGCTCCTGAAAGTTGTAAGTAAATAAGAACTTATCATTCCATCAAAATATATATTCTAATCATTCTATTACTAGATCCTGCAAAACAAGCAGGTGCTATGGGCAAAGGACATCAGACTGCAACTGCGCTTACAACTTTCTTTCAATTTTGGTGCTATATTACCCCCATTCTTGGCGCCATCATTGCCGATCAATATCTCGGAAAATATAAGACCATCGTTGTTTTCTCCATTATTTATATGATTGGTCTTTTGATTTTGACATTGACAGCCATCCCTGCAGCTATTGCAAGTGGCGCGGCCTTCCCCGGTTTTATTGTTGCTATCATCATTATTGGTCTTGGTACAGGTGGTATTAAGGCCAATGTATCCCCGCTTGTGGCCGAACAGTACCGAAGCAAAACCCCATTTATCAGAACCCTGAAAGATGGCAGTCGTGTGATCGTAACCCCTCAAGCCACTTACCAAAAACTTTTCAACTTATTCTACTGGGGTATCAACGTCGGATCGCTTTCTGCTATTGCCACTACAGAGTTGGAAAAGAACATTGGTTTCTGGCCTGCTTACCTGTTACCTACCTGTATGTTTGTTCCTTGTATTGCCGTGGTCCTACTCGGTCGAAAACGTTATGTCCAGACTCCTCCCCGTGGTTCCGTCTTTGTTGAAGCTGGTAGACTCTTCTGGTTTAGCTGGAAAGTCAAGGGTGGTCTGGATGCCTGTAAACCATCTCGTCTTGCTACCGAAAATCCTCAACTGCTTTCCAAAGTCAGTTGGGATGATGTCTTCGTCGATGAACTCAAGCGTGCACTGAAGGCCTGTATTGTCTTCTGCTGGTTCCCCATCTACTGGCTTTGCTATGCTCAGATGACCAACAACTTGGTTTCCCAAGCTGCCACCATGCTTACTGGCAGTGTGCCCAACGACATTATGCAAAACATCGATCCTATTGCTTTGATTATCTTGATTCCCTTGATGGACCGCATCGTCTATCCAGGTCTTCGACGCATGGGAATTCCAATGCGACCTATCATGCGTATCACTCTCGGGTTTCTTTTCTCCGCTATCGCCATGTGAGTTGCTGTCTGTTGCTATAGAAAGACAATGATACTTATATTTTTTTTATAGGGGTTACACCGCTGGTATCCAAGCCAAGATCTACAGTACACCACCTTTCTTTGATAATCCTGATGGTGAAAACAAGAACTGGATCTCAGCAGCATACCAAGTTCCATCCTACGTGTTTATCGCTATTTCCGAAATTTTCGCTTCGATTACTGGTCTTGAGTATGCCTACAAGAAGGCTCCTCAGTCAATGAAGTCCATTGTTATGGCTCTGTTCTTGTTCACCAACTGTTTCGGTTCCATCCTTGGTTTCGCTATGGTCTCCGTAGCCGTGAACCCGAAATTGACATGGATGTATACCGGTATTTCCGTCGCTTCTCTCATCTGTACCGTCCTGTTTTACATCTGTCATCGCAAGAATGACGATGTCGATGTCGAAGAGGATGCCATTCTACGTGATGATGAACAGATGGAACAGTACGAACGAAAACAAATTGCTGCCGAATTTGACCCTGAGAAGGAGATTATCGAACACCGTTCCATCCGTGATCTTCCAGTAACGCACACTGTCATCAACAGCGACAAATTATCCAGCAAGCGTAATAGTGCCGCCGTTGATGCAGAGCATGCGGCTTATATCAATGCCACAGGTGCATCCCAACCACCGCATGGCGCTTAAATAACTATTACCTAATGACACCTTATCCCTTAATACTTCTCTTTCTTTTATATATATCTAGTTGACAATCTTTTTGGGTGTTTCATTTGCTGTGCAAAGTGGTAAAAAAATGAAAAAACAATAGCTGTACAATTGAATTGATATCATATGATTAAACTATCATTCTCTTTTTTGGATATATTGAAACATGATCTTTCTCTGTTTGACAGTAACTGTATCTTCATATCAATGCTAGGTACTGTTTTCTTGCAACACTTGCCATCCATGCATGATAACCGTGTTTGGGCACGTGGCTAATGATTTGTTGAGGACTCATCTAAGAGAAGGCTGTACCAGCGTACTGCAAATCAGTGAACGCATTGTCGATCGCATAATTCAGCGTGAAAATGTTATACATCCCTCATCAAACGCTACTGATGCAAGAGCAATCCCCGCTTGCAGTTCTTTTTTTTTTTTTCATCTTTATTCTATGCTGTTCGAATAACATCATATGTGTTGTAGTGACGGTATGTACATTAATTGGGATTATACTTTTTCAAGTCCTGGAATTTTTGAACAATCAGTTCGTAGGTGAGGATGGTCATCGCTGAAGAAGGAACCGTTCGTAAAAGATTTGTCGGCAACCCTTTATAGAAGCCCCGTAAACCTTCTTCCACATGAATAACCTTGATTGCATGCATGATGCCTTGGTATTTGAAGGGTTTTCTGGTCTGATTCTGCAGTCGAGTTCGAATGACCTACTCTGTCCATCAGCACACAAGGGAACACCATCATTAAAAGAAACTGTACCTCATGGGGGTATGTAGCCATGCTGGCTGCCATTTTTGAAAGGGAAGACGCCAACAGAATAGCCATAGATCCCGAGGTCATATTCGTCTCCGCATCTATTCCTACAACTCAGCCTCCTTCCCTCTCCGTCTTTTTTTTTTATGCACTTACGGAACCAGTATTTGAGTTTTTCGTACAATGGAAATTGCAGGGCTACGTGGCTTACACCAATTAAGGACGGACCCAGTCCTTTGTAAAATCCACGGATACCTTCGTCTCTAGCGATGGTGCGAAATGCATGGATGGTATTATGGTAACGATATGCAGTGCGTTCATTTTGTGTCTATGATGGACCCGACCCTTCTCATTAGCGTCTCCCGTTGCTTAATCCGCCTTCTTACCATAAACCGTGTCTTGATAACCCACAGTGGATTGGTCAGGGATGTCGATGCTGCGCCTGCAGTCATTGCAGAAGCAATGTGTGTCACCCACTCTTGGTCCCGTCGGCCTAAATGAAAAATTTATTGATAAGATAACTCATCCAAATGGCGAATTTGTCTTACCATTTCCGTTGGCCCATCGTCCTTTACAGTAATCATATACAGTGAAATAAATTGCCCACGTAGGTAAATAGCCAAAAATCGTCGGTCCTAACCCTCGATAAAGACCGCGGATTCCCTCTTCGTTCCATATCCTTGATAATGTACCTACGCCCAACGACCTTGAATTAAGATGCAGTACAACACCTCCCATTCAACCACATACCCACGGTCCCTCGATAGAGTACCACTCCCGGCTCTCGTTTGCCTTGGTTCTGTAAACGTGTCTTAACAACATCCAGAGGACATGTAACGATGGACGAGACGATGCCGGCGCCTGCACCAGCTATAGAATGTTTCAAATTGTCATGATTGAGACTTATGCAGTGGGTCAGCCTTTTCTTCTAGATTCCCACGTTTCAAAATGATTCTTACGCAAATTCTTTCCACCAGTTAAAGGCGTAGCTCATCGCAAGAGGAATGGTGGAATACGCGTTGAGGTAAGGTTGGTTTCTGGTGTGAAAAAGATAATAAAAAAAATGCTAAAAATGCTAAAAGAAAAACTTGGCCGAGAAAAGAAAAAGGAAAAAAGGGGTGTACTCTATGGGAATAGTAGCGGCGCAAGAGAAAGGTTACGTTTCATACAAAAAAAAAAAAAGAAAAAAGCTGATAGGAAGTTCAGACTTCTGGCACCGACACCACTTATCGGCCAATGAAACAACAGCGCACTTCTGTGCCCCTTGATGTTTCCTATTGGTCCATCTTTCTTTATGAGCAAGCGAGGTGTACTGTTGGGAGCACTAAGTATCCAACAAAACTGTAGCCTATTTTAGTGCATTTCCGCCGTTAATCTGTAGGTAACATGACTCCAGAAGCAATAAACAGCCTAAAACCTACTCAAGCATGTCATGCTATGGTAGCTATCGCGCGAAGATAGCTTGTTGGACTAACGGTCGGAGCAATGCAAGTTATTCCATGCTTTCTTCCTTATGCAACGGGGTTTCTCCGTGATCTGTTCAAGGCAAGGGTAGTACAGAAACACTTAATGTAAATCTTAGACAAGATGATTGCACTTGGCTATCTTAGCATTAAAGGGTTGTACAGACGAAGTGCACGTAACACTTGTTCATTGCTCAGAACCATCAAAAGCAATTCATACGAACCTTTACTTCTAGTGATGATTTATGCACTGTGGGAAAAAAAAACAAAGGATCGGATAAATCAAGTGGGGATTCCGTATTCTTTGCTGCGCTGAGTTAAAACTTCATTGGGGTGACGACCAAGAAAAATCCTATGCTCAACGTTTTTCAAGCTAAACAATGCCATTGTTGTTGCTGTTACCCGCTGGTGGATACAGGCTTCTAAATAAAAGAAACCCATAATAAAGTACTCAACTACCTTGTATCCATATGAACATACAACCTTAATTCAATACAGTACGCAATGCATACAGGATTTTCCTAATTGGAAACTTCGTTTTTCAAAAAGCAATGTCGGGGTTTTGTATAATATATTCGGAGCTTCTTGTTTTGGTATGCCTGTTTTCGTGATCCCAGTCATCAATGGGGCAGAAGGATATGTATGTTTGTTCATGTGCAATTAGCAAGTGTTTGCCGAGCAAAATTAGAAGCTACGATGTCATTATTTTTGGTATATATTCCTCGTTTTCTGTAAATTGAATAGCATAAACTTGTCATAATCTAACACATTCTACTTCAAAGACACATAGAAAGTTACAGAAAGTACGGCTCATCTTCTGAAGATCTTCCTTTCCCTATGTAGTTGCTGTCAACCTGGGTGTGAATCACTGGCTCATAGTTGCTCGCATTATTGCGTCAAATTCCTATACGTGTTCTGAAGCGTCTTCCACACTGCTCGCTCTGTAGATTAAGTCCCAGCTATTCCATACATGGAGAAGATAATTTTGCTCTTCCAAAAGGTAACCAAGTTCCTTTCAGAGATAGAACCCTGTGCTCTGCCCATCCCAGAGATAGCACAGACTTCCTGATCTTAGAGGAGATATATCCTCCCAGTTATCAGATAGTAGCACATCGTCTTCTAACTCAAGCCTTTCCATCTGCACTTTCGTTGACTAGAGTCGTTGATACTGTTTCTTGTGAACTCCACATCAGCATCTGCAGCATGCTCATAATAGAAGTAGTTGCCGAGGTTTGCTTGCTGATGTATGCATTGAAAGGCAAAAAATGTCAACGTGCAATTGAGAAAATCTAATAGCATGCCAAAGGTGTTTTCAAATGATAGATATTATTCTTTCCCCATTCCTTGTAAAGTTATTTTATGTCTCTAACAGATATAACCAAGACTACCCGCCAATCCAACTCGACCCTTTCAATTGGTATCCGACCCACTTACTCGGTATGTCCAATACGCCCGTTGAAAGAGAAGCTACTGTAAAGATCCTGCCACACCCAAGTGTGATCCGATTTCGAGACGACCCACCGTACAGACACCGCAATCTTCTACCAACTAGAACCACAGATTGTACCCATTCTTAGCACATTTAGGAACTTATCATTGTAGAAGGCAATTTTGCTTCATGTTAGTCCTAGATGGAACCGTACAAATTACTTCTACCAGTAGCGCACAGCTGGGCTTGAAGCTGGTTCAAAAAAAAAAGTGCTTTGGCGTGTCTGAAAGAGATTCCCATTGTCACACTCCGTAAAAGGCAAAGCATGAGTCGTCCTCATTCAAGCGCTTCAAGCGAATCCGATTACGTTCCTGACTACCTTACCTCTAATGCACGATTTCAACAAAAATTACTCGCCGCACAACAGTCGGCTATGGACAGACAAATAGAGGACGATCTTGTAAGACTATCATTGATGGCAATGCCGATCTAAGACCAGTTTTCTCAAGAACTTACTAGATGCACTCGATCTGCCCGATGCAGAAGACCAATTAGAAGAAGAAAGGGATCGCTTGCTCTCCCAAGTGGACGCGATCGAAACCGAAGTAGTCACGCTTAAACAGCAACTGGAGCATAAGAGAGCACGAAGACGACGCGAGGCCACGATATCGAAACTAACACCAGAGGGACGTGCAAAGGTCGTTGAGGAAGAAGAGAACCTTGAAGAAGATGATGCTGTCGATAATCTCGATGTCCTTTTGTGAGTGTTGTACAGTATGATAGGTCATCCGGGATAACTAACCGCAGTACCAGCGATTATTTGCTTTTCGTCGGTGGTGCACCTCTTCCAATCAATGCAGCAGATATGTCTACAAGTAATATGATTGCACCACATGCTGAATTACGCGAAAAGGCAAAGAGCGATCCAGAGGTAAACTGAGCGCGGTGAAGAGTCCTGTGCATTCAAACCTGACATTCTGCAATAGGTGGCACGGCAAGCAGAATTCACCCATATCCAGTTTCAGCAAACCGACAACCGGCTTGTCACCGACAATGCGACAGATGGTGAGATACGAGAATGTGAACTGAGTGGTACATGTTACGATCAGTCGTTCTATCTTGCATTCGAAGTATCTGAGCCTAGTTATATCGTAAGCAATATGACCTTTCAACTTAGCATCGTCATGCAACTGGAAACAGGTTCAATTCTACAACGGTAAGTGCCTATTTGAATGGAAGAGAAAATGAGAATTGACAAAAGCCAGAATAAAAGATGAATGCGATCTACTCGGCTTTTTTCGGTTACTTGTACACTATGCACGGCTGGATGACCAGCGCAAAACCGTGTTTAATGAATTACAAGACTGGGCAGAAAGCAAAGGGTTGTATGTGGAGGCATCAGGAGAAGACAGATTACGATTTCAAAAGGATAAGTAAGTCCATATATGGCGAAGTAAAAGAAGTAACTCATCGACTTGTTGCAGGGACGAGAGCCCTGATATTTTCCTGTCATGGACTACTACGGTCCAAAATTCGGAACCAGAGGAAGTTGGTGTCAATATCTGTGAACGTGTTCTTCCAGATATCCAAATGCAGCTTGAGTCATGTAAGTAGAGTGATGTATGTTTTTGTTTAAACTAGCTAATCTTTGTCATTATTCTGAAGGGGAAACGCTGGATCCACACAAAGGCAATGAGTTGTTACAAGAACGGTTTAAATGGTTAATTGAGACGAAAGGTGTTCTGACTGCAGCCGAGGCAATCCTTTCGGCACTGTTTATTGATGAATAAAAGAAATGATGGCTACGTCAGATAGTAGGCAATAGCAACAGTATGAGTCATTGCTTATACAGTTGCCAGTTTGTTTCAGATACGCAGCTTTTGAGCGATCAAGGTGCATGCAAGTTTCCTGAATTCTTTGCACTTACTAGGTGCTATGGCGTCATGGATTGATGATATGCGCTTAACAGACTGTGCATAATGCATAAAGCAGCCTTTAATATATGTTGGACCACCATTGCGTCCAGTCAGTTGCGTATATGCCGCTAGGGACCCATTCTGCTGAGCTGTACAAAAGTCCACCACTATTCCCAGGAAATCATCCTTGTCCCGAAAATCGATGCCTTAGCTCAAAACAACGACATGAAATACTGTACATAGTGGCTAGAGCTGATGCCATCCGTAAGAGCTGCGAAGGACACCACATGTCTCTCTCCAACTGCGGACAAAATATCACAGAGCTGCAGATAGTACGGCTTAACAAGTACCGTAAACAGCACGTCAATAATAAGTGGCTTTTTTTCTTCTCTTCTCTCTTCTCGCCCGCGACTTCACGTCCTTTTTCAACTCGAACAGGTAAGTAAACGCTTTCGCTGGGAATAATGCGATATTTGTTTGATATAAATTTACAGTACCCGCAACAGCAGGAGAGCGGAATACAATCACAGTTGAACCTTTGAGCACGTTGAATTACGTGAAGTATCCTTCATATGATGATCGTATATCTCGCATTTCCTCTACAGAAGAGCCTGCATCTTCAGAATTCGGTGCTTTTTAAGAACGCGACTGTGCTCATACGTTGATCTATCCAAATTTTGAAGGATCCTATTGTCAATACTGCGAGCAGGGTAGCAGTCTACAGTATGTCTGTATGTCTGTTCACTCCTACAACAAGTGACCTAATTGTTGCCGATTTGTTTGCGAGCACAGAGTTCTCAAACTTATGGAAGCCTTCCACGGACAGACGCTAACTCGGTAGCTTCCGTATGAATGTATATCTCATTTTCCATTGCTAAAATATATACGATAAAGACGAACACGAAAGAAGAAATGAACTCGCGTTTTACATGAAATATGCACCGGATGAGCTTTGCATTCATGGCTTCCTTCTTCGCACTAGGACTCTATGGGTTTTCTATGTGTGTCTCGGGCAGATGTCAACACCTAATAGACCACACGAAAAATTCTCACAACAAAGAGTATCCACACAAACTTTCGTCACCATTCCTCCTGCTGATCTCACATTTTTCTATTTTCATCCATAGGAACTGGAATCTCGAAAGTTGAATCGCTTGAAGGAAATAGTGGGAAGGAAGTTCGTTGTTTAAAGGGAAAAAGCATTTTGGCTCATCAGGGAAGCTCACTCGCTTATAATAAGTGACTGCAAATCCTCTTCGGTACCCAGGCCAGCAGGTCGTGACCGGAGTGAGGTGGAGGGGTAACCGCAGTGGGAGTACCGCGGTTTTCACAATGGCCCTCGATAAACAGTAAATTCAGTGGCTTGTATTTCACTTCTTTACCCTTGACCCATGTTGCCCGCCTTCAGAATCCTCCGACAGCAGCAGCGACCCTTAGTCCAGGCACGATGGAACAGTACGCTCGACGGTAGCAAGGGAGGTGAACATAACGAAACCAGCGAGCAGTATGCAGGCATCCTGAATGTGCTGCATCGTACCAAGGATGCACAGGACAAACGTACTGTCATTTCGGACGTGCTTAGCGAATCAGCTCTGCCAAAAACTACCCCAGCCGACGTCGATAGCATGTTTGACATGAATGACCTGGCATCGTCCCTATCGAAGATCGACCAGACCCCTCATCAGCTTCACATTACCGCGACATTCAACAATACGATTGTCACGTTGACTCGACCCAACGGTTCACCGCTTATCACAGCTTCGGGTGGTACTGCAGGATTCAAAAAGGCTCAGCGCAGCGGTTACGAAGCTGCACATCAAGCTGCCATGCAGTTGTTGGAAAAGATGCAGGCCAAGAACTTACAGGTCAACAACCTCCATATGATTCTTAAAGGCTTTGGTCCTGGTCGCGACGCTGCTTTCAAGGCTCTGGTTTCCAACGCTACATGGAATATTGGACGAATCACAGACGCAACACCCATTCCATTTGGTGGTTGCAGACCAAAGAAAGCTAGAAGATTGTAAAAAAAAATGGTGTTAGAATAGATGGTTTATATATATATAAAAAAGAAAAGAAAAGGGACATGGGCTTCTCCAAATATATGGAATCATTGATCCAGTGGGAATAAAAAGGGAAAGCAGTTAACCTGATTATTCAAATGATTTGTGCACTGTACAAACAACTGATTCCTCTACTTCTTTCTTTTAAACATAACTAAGCGGTGGGTTGAGTAGCTGCTGGTGCTGGTGCTGCTACACCTTCAAACATGGTGGGAGTTTTGTCATTCTTGTAGAAATATTGGAGAGAGAATTGTTTGGAATCCTGGTCCCAATGTGTCCAAAAGTTGCCTGGTGCTCTATCGATATCCTTGCTCTGCACTTTAAAAGCTACGGTCTCATAGGGCTCAGCAGCAATCAACAAATACTGGTGGATTTTGTTTGGTGCCTCTACTTTTTGCTCGTAAGCAGACATAAAACGATGACGAGGGATGACATCGGCGGCGATCTGTGGGTAATGAATCTGGAATAGCAATCCTAATTGACGAGAAACAGGATTGCGTACTTTTGTCACACGGTAGCCGGGACGACCGATCTTGATTATGTTGCGCTTTGGTGCCATCAACGGTTTGGGTGGACCGACGGGTGGTTGTACTGTCGCATTCTCTCTCGCTTCCTTGGCAGCACGTCGTGCCAAGTTGGTCTGATGCTTTTTTCCCTGTGTATGTGCCAAATACGAGCCTTCGCTGGTATGAAGTGTCAAACACAGTTTACATTCGTAAGAACCAAGATGATTCTTCATGAAGTATGGATCTTTCGTGATATCGATTGTTTCCATCGCCAGTTTACGAAGTCGCTCTCGTCGATCGACATTGGATTCTGAGAAACTTGCGACACCACCACTCCTAATCTTGCTTCCTACTCGATTTTGGAAATCCATTCTGTCTGTTGTAGGAAAAGAAAAGGCTCTGCTGTGAGACTATAGTAGTTTGCATGTGGCTTTGCGCTGATTGAATAGAAGTTTTGCGCTGGCCAATAGAACAAATTTGCGTTGGCTGGGATCAAATAAAAACGTAGAACTACTGGTTTAAAGGAAGCTCATCCTTTGAAAATGAATGATTTTGTGACTACACGGAAGCTGAAGATGCGTCATTGTATAGGAATGAGTTAACATGGATGATGATGATGATCAATCAAATAAGTGGGCAGAATTATTTCGTTCAAATGCAGCTATTTGGAGTAAGGATGGAGGGCAAATGTTAGTCATGAGAATAATGCCTTTGTGCGTATGCATACGTTCGCAGAAGCAGGGTCCTCCATTGAGGGCACTGAAGAGGAAGGTTTGGCCGATCTTGTTCATTCTCTAAACAGAGCACACATACGGTGAGAGTGCGGATAGGCGACTAAAGCTAGGACGAGAGGCTCATGTAGAAAATATACTCCACAGCAAATCGAAAAGCTGTTTGATTTGGTGATTGAAGAAAAACGGACAGCAAAGGAAGCAGCGCTTATTACAGGTATAAGCGTTCGAACTGCTCAACATTATATCAAAACGTAGAATCATGATGAAGAAAGACGTCTACCAGGAGTTCAAAGGAAACCTCGTACTAGATGTTATGGTAAGTCGACTGAAGCTCACTTCCAGTTTCTTGTGGATTATGTTGATAGGGATCCGACTGCTATTCTGACTGACATAAAAAGAAGCCTGTGTAAAGCATTCGGAGTACTATTTCAGAATCAGCATTGCATAGACGTTTAATCAATAAATGCCGAGTAACTTTGAAAAAGTTGGAAAAGCTTCCTGCAGCAAGGGATTCTGATTGGGTGATAGCTTTGCGAAGGAAAAAGTCGAAGAGTGGGAAAAGATACAACACTTGGACTTCACTGAGAACTGTGTCTTCATCGACGAGGCTGGTTTCAACTTGCACATCCAAAGAAATTATGGTCGTTCTTTGAAAGGAACAGCGGCAAAAGGTACTGTACCAACTGGAAAGGGAGTTACGATTACTATATTAGGTGCTATATCTGAGGCTGGAGTGATAGATATATCTTTAAGAAAGCCTCAGGCTGTATCTGTGTCCAAAAAGAGAAAGATTGATGGAAAGTAAACAAAGACAGTTAATGGTCGGATCGGTACACGAACAGAACACTTCCTGTCTTATATATCAAATGTGATAGACGTACTGGATAAACATGATATGAAAGGGCATTACGTCGTGATGGATAATGTTCCAATACACACACACCAGCAACAGTTCGTAATCTGATAGAGAACAGAGGATACAAATGTCTGTATTTGCCCCCTTAATCTCCATTCTTAAATCCTATTGAAGAATTCTGGTCAAAGGTAAAGGCAGGTGTCAGGAGAAACGCACTGAGAGCAGATGATCGACTTACAGATCGAATTTGTGATTCAGTAAATAAAGTGACGAGATCAGATTGTCAAGCCTGGATTGAGCATGCAGTATCTTTCTTTCCTCGCTGCAAGAGTAAAGAAAGGTGTCTCTGAAGTAAGGTTGACCAATATGCCAGTCTGATCAAATATCATTGAAACCCTTTCCGTGCACAGAACGACGCTGTTGCGTTCCCTTATCATTGTGTTGGTAAGAGATACGTTGCTCAGCTGAAAAGAAAAAAAGCAGGGAGAATATTTTTCCTATGTATGACCCAGATCAGCGAGCTCCCTTTGTCTCGTCATTCCTTGACTGAAATAAGTATTTTTAAAGATCACTACGCAAATGTATGAATATATTATCCATCAGACTAGTGCAGTCTGCTGTCATTAGCAACATTGGGAGATCCAAAGAACATTGATGTCGTTCTACATGCAGACATAACGCGCCTTGGTGTAATCCATAGAAGGGAACGACGCCACACTACAAACTTCTTTTATTACAAACTCGTTGCATTTAGATTTGCTCTCCACTTCGGACAAGAGCTGCTCAATGCAATCGATTACAGAGAGTACGCAGGATGATTGATATAACGATATTCGCGAGATCAAATATACTTGCCTGTACTTATCTTTATATTCACTGTTTTCTTACGTTCCATTAAAGTTTTTTCTAGTAGGAGGTGAACCCAGATATGGGAGGAAACTAAT
The DNA here is from genome assembly GCA_000697495.1 of Saksenaea oblongispora B3353. NCBI lineage: Eukaryota > Fungi > Mucoromycota > Mucoromycetes > Mucorales > Saksenaeaceae > Saksenaea > Saksenaea oblongispora. The sequence goes on from JNEV01001661.1 coordinate 104,041, forward strand.
TGAAAGCGGACAATCGACTTGCAAACCGATTCTATGATACAGGGACAAAGGGACAATGTCTGCTTGTTTTAGTCAAGAACAGGTCATTTATCTCTGTATGGTTTCTTTGGTTTTCAAATCAAGGTTTACCGTATATCCCACCTACTCCATTTTGCGATAACAACATCTGAAGTCAGTCTGTGATTGATGTTCTGAGATCCTTTTTTTAGTAATGCATCAAAGGGAAAAAGGAAGCTGGCCACCCAACGAGATATCTTTTAACTTCACCTTCTGGCGCTCTGATTCATCCGATTTCTTTTGAAAACATGAGAATGAATAATTAAGTTTTTCTACAAATTCGCGCACATTTGTAAGATGATGGATAGGCACACTATTCGTAACGATGTAGGTACCTTTCATGTTACTCATGCTTAGTACATGAAGTATTCTTTACAAAAAACAAAGATGACCCATTACACATATATAGTAAGTATGTTTCAAACTGGTCTCGGGAGTGTGTCCCGAAATATAGACGCATCTCTAATAAAAAGGTACTTCGCGGGGTTTCGTTCTGGTGGACTCATCCACACAGGAGACCAACTCCGCCTATAGTCGCTTGGAACATGAGGTAGACTTTAGTTTAAATGGAAAGAAGCGTATTTTGTTAGCGCGCTGGCGCGGCATGGCAGTTCACTGCAACTACTGTAAGAAGGAAGGACACAAGGTAGCGTCCTGTCCCAAACTATTAGCTCGTAAGGAGCATTCCACCCGCAAACTTTGCTACGAGTGTGAGTCGGCGGAACACTTGGTAGCAACTTGTCCGAAGTTGGCAATGGCTCGCGTCGGAGAAAAACGTCACCGACCCAATCGATCCGACTACGTTCCCTTTGGAACAGCTGCGTTCTGGGAAGATGGTGAAAACACTGCACGATCCTATTGCAACCCAAGATTTGTTTGATGATCCAACAGAACACCAAGCTGTGATGCAGATGTCCTCCAATCTTATTGACACCACGAAAAGTGTGATGATTGATGACGATTGCGACATAGACGACCAGATATCCATGGGCAACGATGGCCCCCAAGGAGACCACATCTACGATCCACAAGAGGTCCACGACGTCCTCGAATCTGATTATGACATGAACGAAAAGTCCGGGCCGCCTATTGGCGGCACATCCACCTCACCACGCTTATGAATTCTAGAGATCATCAGATCTCAATCGCCTCGCTCAATTGCCGGGGCCTCAAACGGATACTAACGCCTAACGGGCGTATTCTTGCACGCCATATCCGCAATCTCCATTACGACATTATTGCATTACAAGAAACGCATGCCACAACTCAGAATTATGCCACTCAATTTGATCGCAGTCTCCAAGTTGGATCCAGTCTATGGACCCAACACTGTGGACTTCTATGCTATAATCCTCATTTTCAACTTACCCTCGTGAATACCTATGCCGATGGTCGTCTACTAGTAGCACGACTATCCCACCAACAAAACCTCTGCGACGATATTACCATCACCGTCCTGTACGCACCAGCCCAACCGCGCGATCGGCCGGCATTCTTTGCGTCTCTCGAGACAGTCTTACAGTACCATCAGCCACCAGCAGAGCGCGGGATCTTACTGGGCGATTTCAACTATAACATTAACAATCCTCAACCTTCCTTACCCAATGCATGGCGACAATGGCTCTCTTCTCATTGGCATAATCCGTTTCGAACCACCACGAACGACCGTGATATGGCCACTTTCAACCGTGGCACAACAATCGACTTCATACTATGCACCGCAGATCTGTTTGCAGATATCACGCAACCCGACGTGAACTACGTTCCGCACACCGACCATTATGCTCTTTCCATCTCTCTGGCTACCCAAATCCCTCCGACCGGCCCTGGCCTGTGGCGTTTCAATCCTCTCTTGCTACGGAACCAGCATTTTTGCTCGGAGATCCGTGACTTCCTGGATTCCGTCGAACGATTTATTCCGTCCGGTAACCCCCAATACCAATGGGATTGGTTGAAGTCCCACCTTAAGGCATACTGCCAACTCCTCTCCCGTAAACAAGCGTCGCATCGCCAACGTTACATACGCTCTTTACGTCAACAGCACCGATTTCTGCTCCTCGCCCATAGGTCTATCTCTAACGTCGAGTCGCAGACCTATGCTTTAAAAAATGTGGAGGCACAACTAACCTCCCTTCTAGACGAAGACGCCGACATCTTAGCTCTCAGATCAGGAATTCGTTGGCGCGAAAAAGGAGAACGACCCTCGGGATACTTCTACCAATGTCTGAAACAGCGACATCTCCAACAACGGATCGTGTGCCTCACCACTACCGACGGAACACAGGTCAATTCACCAGAAGGCATGCTCTCCTGTGCGCACGACTTTTATCGCGACCTATACACTCCAGACCCAGTGGACATGTCTGCCATTCAACCTATGATGCAGCATATTCCCCGCAATAAGCAACTCACATATACCGATAGGTAAGACTTACTACGTCCTTGGACCGATGACGAAATCCTTGAAGCCCTATCCCGCACCCCTCATCGAAGTAGCCCTGGTGTTGATGGCCTCCCTTATGAACTTTTACAGTTCGTATTTGAGCGGCCTTTTGTTCGGCGCCTCTTATCTCTGATATTTCAGGAAGCTCTCTCCCTTCAGAGATTCCCCGAAACTTGGCAACGCTCTGTGGTAATACTCTTACCAAAGCAAGGTGATCGGTCTCACCTGCGCAACTGGCGACCAATCTCGTTGATCTGTTCTGACGCTAAGGTTTTCACGCGTCTCCTAACGGCTCGTTTTGGTCCTATCCTAAATAAGCTCATCAATCCTTTCCAGACGGGCTTCCTACGCCAACGTTTTATCGCAGACAACGGACTTCTAGCACGGTTAGCGATGGATATAGCGCAGAAATATAATCTACCAGGTATCGGGCTAATGCTGGATCAGGAAAAAGCCTATGATCGCGTGCATCCTCAGTATCTGGACGCATGCCTACGTCGTTTTGGGTTCCCTCAACAGATTTGCCCTGCCCTTGCTAAACTCTTCTTCAAGACCACTCTCTGTATCAATGTCAATGGACACCTCTCGGCACCATGTCCGCAACAACGAGGCCTACGCCAGGGGGACCCGCTCTCACCTCTTCTTTTCAACCTAGCACTCGAACCCTTGCTCCGGGCAATTCAGGCATCCCCGCTGCTTCGCGGCTTCTCTTTCCACAACCCAAGTCCACAACTGGTCTCTCCACCGTTATCACCACCTCCGCCACTCAAGTGCCTCGCGTATGCCGATGATGTGTTAATCTTCCTCCCCTCGGTACTGGAAATCGATCATCTTATGACGATCTTGGCAACATACAGTAGAGCGTCTAACGCACGTCTGAATGCGTCTAAGACGATTGCCGTTGCACTCAGTGGCCAGACGTCTGATGAATGGAAACAAGCACTCTTGACACACTCTATCACCCGGTGGCATGATCACAACTCGCCGACTGCAGCCACCTATCTCGGTTATCCTCTCACTAGCTCTTCTGCCCAAATGAAAGCCTATCTCGAATCGATGATAGCTAAAATCCAAACTCACGCAGCTCTTCTACAGGCTCGATCACTCACCATTCGAGGAAAAGCTTTGATTGCGAATACGTTACTTCTCAGTCGAATCTGGTACTCCATTCGAATATTACCAGTCCCTTTAACGTTCCTACACAAAATCCGCTCCCTGGTCGGATTTTTTCTACATGGCCGATCTTTTCCCCGGGTGAGTTTTGAAACGTGCACACGTCCCCGTGATGAAGGCGGACTAGGCATCCTGGATCCGGTGGGTCACCACAACGCGCTACAACTACGATGGCTACAGCCATTACTTGGGCACGCACCCAACGACACCTCGATGGTTCTATCTTTGGAATATGTCCATTATTGCATGGTCTTTATGCACAGTGTCCTTCACCTCTCCTGCTGGCCCTTTTCCCCGAACGGCGCACTAACACCTTGCTTGAGCTCAGGCACTTCCGGACACTCTTCCGGGCCCTGGATGCTCTCCACCTGCAACCCCATTGGGCTGCTTTCAGCTTTTTCACTATTCAAGAGCTTCCTTTGGCTAGAGTCTGCTCTTATGTAGGAGATACTACTCCTCACCTTCGCCCCGATTGGCGAAAATCGCTGGTGAAAGAAGTATACATGTATGATCCCCACATACGGCTCTTGCGTCCACAGACTACGGCCGAACGAGGGCGCCAACGGGACAAGGTCATTTCTTTCCTACGGGCAAGCGCACCCACTGGTTCTTGGCGACTATTTCCATTCTTTGAAGCACTTTTAAAACACGATCCAGAGAGACCACATGATGAGTCTGCCATGCTACATCTGGATTTTGCTAGAATTATCAATCCTACGCTCGGTTCAGGTTTATTGCTCCCCAATCTGTCTCGTCATGACTTCCGCTTATCACAAGTACCCGATATTAACAGTCTGCCAGCACACTATCCACGTGCTCCGGCTAAAACATGGAGAAGGTTTTGGAACGCATCTCTACCGGCCAAGGCCCACTCGATCCTATGGCGTCTCTACCACGATAGCCTGCCCTATCGCCAACGCCTCCATCAACTATCACCCTCCCATTTCCCCACACCAAACTGCCCCCTCTGCGGTCTCGTCGAGACCAAAGACATCTCTTTTGGTCATGTACGTACAAACAGCCTATCTGGACCTCGATCGCTCGCCAATTCCTTGTTCACCCTTCCCACCTCCAAGTACACAGTCTATATAGTATCAACCCTACTCAACTCGATATGCTCCCTCACACCCAGATAGATTTTCCTAGTTTCGTAGCCTGTGTAATCATGACCATCTGGCGTGCACACTGGGCCTATGTGTTTGATCAGACTCCCTTTCACCCCCCACACGTCATAGCAACCGCAATACTCCTCCTCCGCCGCACTCATAGCGAGAACCTTCATAGATCAGCCTAGACCCCTAGCTAGACTTGTTTCTTTCTTTTATAGACCCACTTTAATACGTGACCGCTTCCAGCGGCACTAATAAACCAAACTACACACAAAAAGTATTTTTTGTATGGGAGACTGGCTGCGAATTTTATTTGTCAGCACGTCACAGCGAGTGGTGCTGACAAGAGTTGCGGAAACATGACACAAGATCAATTAAAAGAAAAAAAAATAGGATGATGACAGGCGGTATAAGGATATGCTAAAGTTGAACTAAGTTCACAAGAAGAAAAGAATGAAGACTGGGAATCTAATTATACAGGTTATCCTACGTTGCTCTATAGCGAACCTTACGCCACCTTTACGCTAATGAAAAATTGAATATGTGGTCATTAATACATACTGTAAATTGACAAGAAACACATATTCCACCTACATGCGCTCCGTTTCTCGTAGATGAGAAGCTTATTTGAGTAATATAAAATCCATTCAATATGCTTCCTCGCAAGGATAATTCGACTTTTTAAGGCAGAGGGGAGTGCCCGACGAAATCCCCACAAAGAACGTACACGGGTCGGTCGAGGACATGTTCGTCAATGCTACACAACAATTTTAATACGTAAAACGTAAACCACACATCACTCTGCTGAACTCGGTTATCTAGAGGATTTTTAGTAAATCTAGTTCCTCAGTTTCTTATATTTCGATAGCGACACTACAGTCAAGGACAGATTTGCTGATTTTGTTGACGTCCTTTTTAATGATGACCTCTACAGTGGTTCCCCGTTAATTTCAACCATCAGGGGGGTCAGCGCTAGGTTGAAATTAGGTATGGTTGAAACTAGACGAACTCGGTTCATTGTTTAGCCACACGGTTGATATTCGGACTTGGTTGTATCCCAAAAAAAACACTTCGATAACCACGTACTACCCAATAAGAGTGCATTTATCAGGTCACGTCAACTATCCTTGGCGCGTCCATTTGATCTCAATAACTATCCATGTCGCGTCTATTTGATCGCATTAATTTTCCATCGCGTCCATTTGATCACGTCAATTTTCCGTGTCGCGTCCATCGATCGCGTAGAATTTATCTTGGTGCGACTATCCAATTTTTTGCATTACCCTATAAAAAACTATAAAAGGGTACTGAAAAAAAGAGGTCCTAGTTTTCGAGCTTGTCTAGAGCACAGTGCTGTAAAATTTCAACATGTAAAGAAAAACGTGTTCCTCAATAATGAACAGCGAGACGAAATTTTTGCTTACAAGGCAGCTCATCCAACATTCACACATGAACAACTTGCTGAATGGGCAAAGGAGAAGTTTAATCTTTCTATAACTCCCACTAAATCGACTATATCAAAAATGTTAAAACGATTGGCGGAGGAAACCCCTGGTGACTTAAGATGTGAAAACAAGAAAATGCGTAATCGCAAAGAAAAACTCCCTGTAAGGATAACAATATTATATATGACATCGAATCTAAGTTTGATATCTTAATCAATCGCAAATTGAAGCCGCTGTTCTTCTTTGGATGAATGTTGCTGAAAACAATCAGATCCCCGTTACCTGGAGGATGGTGCATACAAAAGCACCCAATTTCGCTGAGCGACTTGGTATTGATTCTTTTAAAGGATCGAACGGATGGATGCATCGATTTGCAATGCGTAATGGACTGAAGATGCATAGACCCCATGGAGAAGCAGCGTCATGCGATGATTCTGCTATAGAATCAGACAAAGAAAGGATTCAGCAAACACTCGCGAGATATGAAAAAGCAGACATCTTTAACTTTGATGAAACTGCTGTTTTCTACACAGCTCTTCCAAAAACAACTATTGCAACAAGTAGCTTTGCAGGACGAAAAGCCAACAAAAAACGTATCACTGTGGGTCTTCTTTGCAATGCAGATGGAAGTGAAACGTGGGAGCCACTGATCATTGGCATGGCGAAGAAACCTGATTGTTTCAAGGTGAATGGAAAGCGAATGGAGGCAATCGACCATGGTTTCAGGTTCTACTTTTATAACAGCAATGCTTGGATGACGAAGAAAATCTTTCGTTACTTTCTTGGCCGTTTTGATTGGGCTATGGGTGCAAAAAAAAGAAAAGTCTTATTACTTCTCGACAACTTTGCTGGTCATTATGTCGATTACACGCCAATCAATGTTGAACTCCTATTCCTTCCACCAAACATAACTTCGCGAGTCCAGCCTCTCGATGGCGGGATCATTCGTGCTTTCAAGGCACATTTTAAACGAAAACAATTCGACAAGGCCTACAGGCACATCGGAATGATCCAGATCGGACACCAAGACAAAGTGGGACCAGTGGAAAAACTATTCGATGTAGACCAGCTACAAGCAATGAAGTAGGTTAAGGCGGCCTGGAGTAGCATCAGCGCAGCAACTATCAGTAATTGCTGGAAGCTACACTGTTCGATGCTTTTGCTGACGAAAATGGGGATGCTGCTGCTCGCAGAGTGACCAACGAAGAGAAACATCTGGAGATATTATTGCAAGACCAGTTAGCAAAAATTACCGACAGTGGAGAGGTTCCACAATATCTATTGCCTAGTAGCGAACTCGAAACTACATATGAGCATGGCAACGTCCACAGGAGCTTGACAGAGGATCAAATTATCGACGCAGTACTAGAAAACGAGGAGGACTGTGTTGAAAAGGATGAAGGTTCTCCAGCTGAAGAAGATGATGCATTGCCGCAGAAGAACCATTTTACTGCAGCCGAGAAGGTGCATCACTTCAATACACTGCTGTGTATATTAGATGATGAAGACGATCTACATCCTGATATTATTGCCGCCATTCCAAGGTTACAAAAACTTCGCGATCAATATCAATATTCGATGCAGCGCAAACAATCAAAGCTCACATCATTTTTTACTGCTACAACACATGAATAAATATTACGTTTAAAAATTCAACCTTGCAAATTGGGTTGAAGTTGAAAATAGACGAAAGTTGAAAATTTCCCTGCTAAAATAGTAGGGGGGGTACGGAAATTGGTTGAAATTATCGAAAAATTGAAAATAACGAGGGTGAAATTAACGGGGAAACACTGTAGTTTAGCATGACTGATAACTCCTACTTTACATTATGGATTTTCAGGTCTTACATGCTTTATGTTCCTCAGAGCGAAAAATAAGCTTTTTTTCCAACGGTTACCATGGCTATAAGACCGATTGCATCGTCACCGTTGCTCCTGGCCAGCATAACCTTCCGATCTTGGTCATGGAAGCGACGTCACCCAGAACGAACACCGTAGGAAAGATGTTGGCAAAGAGTTGAAGGTCATGATTGACACTTTGCTTAGGAAAAATGTAGAGAAACCCATCGTTGTTGTTGGGATATAGGCTTAGGGTACAAGTGATAACCAATGCTTTGTAATGTATAGATAATGATTCTATTCTCTAACTAGGGTTTGACTGTACGATCGTGAATAGAGCTTTGTTCCTTCCGCCTTCTTGACAATTCCAATGATGCCGCTGTGATATCCGTAGAAAAAGTAGTCGAGATATAAGTACAGTGACACCAAAATGGCTTCTTTGGTGTCGCAAGTACTACTTCGTATGTTGTTTGAATGGTGTTTATATCTTTTTTAGTTCTATACCAGTATCGGAAGTCGTTTACTTACAAAATAGGTTGGTCTACTGTAATGATATAGCTTCAAATTACCAATTACAATTTAAAATGCCACTTAGAGAATTATAAAAATAATATTATAGAACTATTTCTGCTCGAGGAATAAGAATGGGTACGGATGAAAGCAAGGTACTCATACAAACAGCACCTTTATTTCTCTTCTATACGCCAGACTCAGTTGATCTACATTGATATACTTGTAATTCTAACGCATTGTGACCTAAATAGGATATTATGTTTAGATAATTATCAAAAACTTCTATAAAACACTTACCAGTTCTTCCGCAGCTGTGGGATGAATGGCAACACATCGGTCAAAGTCAGCCTTTGTCGCGCCCATGCGAACAGCGACACCAAAACCTTGAAGGATTTCATCGCTGCCCAGACCTAGGAGGTGGACACCGACCACTTTCTCCTCCGGTCCAGTGACAACAAGTTTGTAAGCCGTAGGCTCTTTATGATCCAGCATGGAGTAGTACATGTTTGTGAATCGGGAGGTGTAAATCTTGACGTTCTCATCGCCGAATTTAGCACGTGCCTGCTCCTCTGTTAAACCAATGGTACCGGCCGTTGGGTGAGAGAAAACCACCGTTGGGATGTTGTCATAATCCAATCGCGAGTAGCGGAACTGTTCACCACCAAACAGTCGATCCGAAAGCTTACGTCCAGCCGCAATAGCAACTACCAAAGAAACATTTAGGTAAGTCTAATCAATGAACAAAAAAAATGGCACATTGTATTTTACCTGGTGTCAACTCAAAATTACCGCAAGCATCGCCCAAGGCCAACACGCCCTCTGTGGATGTGTTTTGGTACTCATCCACGACAATATAGCCTTTTTCATTTCTCTTTACGCCCACAGTTTCCAGGTTCAATTTATCGACATTGGGAGCACGGCCAACAGCCCACAACACACAGTCTACTTCCAACGACGCTGGTTGCCCATTCGACTCATAATCCACACGGATAGCATGATCGCCCTGACGAGACAATGATTTGACCTTGGCATCAAAGGCAAAATCCACGCCAACAGATTGCATCTCAGCAAGGAGAGGTTCACGGATGATAGTGTCAAAGTGACGAAGGATCTGCTTGGTTCGCGAGAAGACGGTCGTCTTGGTACCCAAGGCATTAAAGATACCAGCAAGCTCAATGCCAATATAGCCTGTTCCAATCACTGCAACGCGCTCTGGTTGCTTTTCGAGGTCAAAGAAACCGTCCGAATCAATGCCCAATTCGGCACCGGGAATGTTAGGCACAATAGGATGACTGCCTATTGATCATGTCTCAGTTACACACTTTGTTGGGATTCAGTTACCTGTGGCAATCAGAATATTCTTAGCCTGAACCTCATACGCCTCGCTTTCGCTTGGCTGTACACGCACAGTATTAGCGTTCACAAGGCTAGCAAAACCCTGATGATGGTCGACGCTGTCCTTATCGAGGTTACGTTCGTAGATACCGTTCAAGCGCTTGATATAGGCATCCCGTTTTGTCTTGAGGAGACTCCAGTCAAAGGACAACTTTTCTTGCTTCAGATCAAAACCGTAGCTTGGTGCATGACGAATAGCTTCGGCAATAGAGGCTGCAGGTGTTACATGGTGAGTTAGAATGCCATGCAACAAGCCTCAGCCCATTCTTTTACCTGTGTTCCACATTACTTTCTTAGGAACGCAACCGACATTGACGCAGGTACCACCCAAGCGCTGTTGGGTTTCAACAAGGGCTACCTTGGCGCCATGGATACCTGCAGCACGTCGTGCCGAGGCAAGACCACCTGAACCTCCTCCAATAACGAGGTAGTCATAAATAATGTTGGAATGCTTAGTAATAGGAGCCATGGCAGCACGTAATGTCGTATGGAAAGCTCGTCGAGTAATATAAGCCAGTTTGATAAAGAAAAGAAAGATGACAGCACAGTAAAAAAAAAAAAAGGAATTGAAATAGAGGCAGTTTATGGGGTGAGATCTGTGACCGGAATCTCGATGAATGCCTTACTAAGCAAACTGAATCACTGTATGTACAAAGCAGAAAAAGAAAACAGATTGGATCGACCGCTTTTTCTTCTTCTTTTCCTTTTTCCTTTCCTCACTCGTCCAACAAAGTGTTTGACGTAGAGGGGCCCTTCGTATTAACAGGGGAATAAGGTGGTGGTCGTTGTTGGGGATGGCTGGATGAAGAGGAGGAGGGGATATCAATGAGGACGGCGCTGTTACTGCTATTGTTGTTGTTCCGGGCAGGAGCTAGCAAGATCGAGTCTTCTTGTGTGCCGTAGGCTGGTGGTGGCATCAGCGTCCCTTGTTGAGGTGCCAGACCCCATTTTTTCACATTTGCCTCGACAAAGACGAATCCCATCTGACCAAGGTTAACGTGTATTTGACAAGGTCCATTAGCACCAACGGTAGGGAACAAATTCCATCTCAGGCCGGTGTAAGCATCTTCTAATTTCCGACCATTACGAGTGAAGAAAATAGTACCGGATCGATGTCTGTATCCAACGCCGATCACATCACCATGGCCAAAGGTAAGGCCACACGGTCGACCGCTAAAGGGTGAGCTGAAGTATTTACAGCCATCATGTGAGAAGTAACCTATAGAATACCGGCTCCAGCCTGCATGAAAAAAAAAAAGTGACCAATGAATTTACGTTGAAACATGATCCATTGCTCCTATTTTCTTACCAGGCAACCGCCAGCTTGGATAAGGTTTCGTTGCTACACCAACCGAGACGGTTGTGGTATCGGGTTTTTCAAACATCTTTGCCTGTTTCTCCCAAAATGAGTATATTAAGCAACCCCAAAAAAAGAAAAGAAAAGAAAAGAAAGAAAAGAAAATCGCTGGAATAAATGTGCGTACCTCCCAATAATAAACTTCTTGGTTTCTTGGTAGTGGCAGATTCGTTTGAACGCAGCTTTCGCCCTCCAAAAACTGAATTTCTGTGCGTCCTGCGACAAAGCAATTGGCTTCGGGCTCCCACTCAAACTCAAATGCAGAAACGCCCTTCTCCTGTATCGATAGGTATTGGGGCGGTGTGATATCCGTAGGTATACTGTCTGGGGGATGGCGTTCCTGGAATACTGCGATAAAGTGGTTATCTCTTGAGTTGTGCAACGCTTAATTTTGTCGTTTTATTTATACCTCTTGCTCTTTCGTAACTCAAGCGGGAGTCTTCGGACAAAGAGGCAATAAGATCTTCTGATTCTACTATCCATTCATCAAAGTCGGAACTGTTCTCCAGCGACAAAGGAAGCTCAATGGCCGAGCGTGTAAAGAACAGGAGAATGATAATAATGGAAAAGAATACAATGACGCCTGCTATAGATATCCAAGTAAGGACGCTTAACATGGCAGAAATGGTTTGGGGAACGGAAATTGAAGGAAGGAGAAACGAGGGGTTTGGAGGCAAGCCTGACGGTGGAGTTTCAATTCCCGTGACCGACGACTCGCCGCTTGTAAGGGCGACGAGGCGCCAAGTTTGGCTTTTGGTCGCGGTCTGAATTTTTTTTTCAACGACGCAGTGCTCAGCGATGCAGTGCACCAAGGAAAACTTGGCGCCACCAGGCATAACATGTTTCCATCGCAGAAAGCTCTAACTCTTTTATACTTTTAAAATGAGTATTCAATGTTTCCATTGAAATGAACAAGCCAGGATTGCTTGTGAAAAGGATGACTTCAACTTATGATTACACTATTGATCAGGAACAATACGCCCTTGAAACGATTGGTTCTCATACTCTTACATTTAAAATATCCTGTAGTGGGATTGCCTTGAATTAATGTGATACAAATAGATTAATCTGAGATGAGGATTTTAATACGCATATATGCCCTACCCCTTCGTGACAAGACTAGATTCTTCAAACTAAAGATAGAGGATGCATGAACGTCGCTGTTGTAGCAAAACAGTTCGGTGTTCAATTTGCTCAACAATCAGATGGGCTAGGCGGTATACGGATCGTTTCAATAGCATTCTTGAAGGTAGTAGAAAGAAAGCGTTATAAACGCATCCTGACTGACGAACACATGAAGACTGCTATCAATTTTGTTAATACTACTTCGTCTCTGAAGTACTTAGGTATTTAATGCAGTAAATAAATGATCTTGTGTCATTTGTAGCACTATATGTAACTTTATGACAATTGACGGCAACCTTTCTTTTAAGCAGACAGAATTCCAGTAGGCGGAAAGAGTTAACCAAGAAAAGATAGAGGAACGATATGGCTGGGTTCGCAGGTAAGAACAAACATATATGGACTTCTTGAAAAACCGCGTGCTTCTCCAGGAACGTATTTTGCATTTAAACACGAAATGTACGAAGGCTTGGTTTAAGTAAGGTGTGCTCGCAGTTGTTATAGTCCAATTGTGGAAGCGAAGATCATAGCTATATTGAGTACTGTCTCTTCTTAGGTTGATTAAAGTAAGCTTCGGGGTATCCAAACCTCATAAGAAGAGGGAGGCTAGTCCATTTTGCAATACTTTGGGAAAGCTTGGGTAAACAGGGAGTACACTGTTTGTCCCTTTTCCCTCACTAGCCTATTGTACAACCAACCATTCTACTTCAAGTTAAAATAACACTACTACCTCTTGTCATGAGTATTCAGAGTTGATAGTGGTCCCTTGTTAATTTCAATCCTCGGCTGCTGCCTGTAGAGTTGGAATTGTGGAGAATTGAAAACTGACGAGGAAGCTCAATGATTATCCGCTGTTCAACTGCCTCATGCGTCAGACATTTGGTATCTTCACTATAGTTGAACACAATTGGAGAATACTCTTATAATAATATAATTGATACATAAGAAGTTTGTCTGATATGACTGTTTGAACAGCCACAAGCTGAAGATAAATTTAAATGAAGCACAAGTCGATTATGGTTGCGACGAAACCAATTCCACGAAAAATATCCTTGGAAAAAGCCGACGAAGAAATTTGTTCTTTCTGGATCGTTGGATTTCATCGGTGTCTCCCCACTTGATAATGAAAAACAAATCGCTCCAGGAAGTGAAGACGTCGATATAGGTACTTCATATTATGACAATGGCGCTATCATGTAAGTATAATCCGCATCGATTGACATTATCAGCTAGTACTGCAGTAGTTTGTACAGAAAGACGTGTGATATCGTGCCAACACCTGCATGCAAAACAAAGCACACGTGGCAAGCTTCATCCATGTGCTACTAACGTCAATGTCATTAATCGGGAAGGACGCTAAACTTGATTTGTTCAGCACTATAACCAATCTTCATTCGACAAATCACATCATGGTTCATCCTCATTTCTTTTAACAATAAGAGGGCTTTTGCAGGTATGGTGGCTTGATGACTTGAAGGAGATGATAAACAGTATATGGATGGAAAGCATCTGTAGTGGTACGGATGCCTCTGCCTTTAGTGGAATGAATGAGCAAGGTGATGGTAAATAGTATGGTCATTTGCTATGTGGAAGCTCGGTAACATCTTTTCCTTTCAACAATTTTCATTGGATCTTTGTATTTGGGCAAATATCCTCTTTGTTCAACCGTTTATTGAACGGAATTTCAAGCATCTATCGAAACTGCCAACCTTTTACACAAAACTACCTTCTTTACTTGATCCCTCCTTTTACATATCATGATCCGTTCTCGTGCAAAACCAAAGTATATCAGTGAAGCGCTTCGTGATCTGGCGGCTTCATCTGAAGACATTGAGGACTTGAAAGCAGACTCTCCCTTCAAAGAGATGATAAATCTGGAAAAGTGATACAATTTGATGAATACTTCAAGCAGCATGATTTGAACGGTAAGCATTACTTCTTTGTAAATGAAACCAATTAATGCATCATTTATATTCAAGAGGTACACGGGTATGTTGAAGAATGAAAGATTTGATTTTCCATGTTCCTTATGTGATAGCCACTGTTTCACATAGGTAAATGTTAATTATGTACGGAACCCCTCGATAACAGATCTCAAGCTCATATACAGCATCTAGAGGAAAATAAAGTCTTGAAAAGATTGTACATAGATGAAGAAAGATGAATCCTCACCTCTTTTTCGTCTACATAGTCAACGTCGCGTACAATGACTAAAGACAATGCTTTCCGATAGGTATATTTTTATTAAATATCCTTATGGACTACAACATGGCATAAGGCTTCAGGAAGATATGACTAATCGGTAGATCTTTACGGATTTTTGGATGATTGATGTTTAATCTACGTTCTGAAAGATGTCCCTTGTGACATGAACGCCTGTCATATTGTAGTCCACTCGCATGTATTACCGTATATTATACGGCGCGATACTCAAGTAGGCATTATTTCCTTTGAATAGTTTCTAGCGATACTCTTAGGTTTGTTGTCCCCGTGCTTTTTCTGTAAATCATTCATATATCGGAAAAGTTTTATTTCAGTCAATTCTATACTGAATACTATTTAAAAATTGTACGTCACCGATTAAGGGTAAGCTCCTCCTACCTTCAGTGTATATTCTGACGCTTCATATAGTGCTCCGCTGGGTGCCCACAAATCACGTGGGAAAAGGCAGGCTGATGATGGATACTTGTGACTCCGTGTGTTCGAAGACAGTTCCTTTTGCTGTACCTTCACCCTAGCAATACTCAGTGATCATGGCATCTTGTACAGTGGAAATCAAATGGGCTACACGGAAATTTCAAGTTGCATTCAGCCAAGAAGAATTTCAAAATGTTACTGTTGATGACCTGAAACGGAGATGTCAGCTGGTAACGGACATTGACCCCTCGCACATGAAACTTTTGGCGTATGGAGGTAAATAATACAGAGGAAGAAAAGCAACGACAGTTTTTATTTATCTATTTTAGAATAGCGGTTATGAAGGATGACAGCGCAACACTTATTACATATGGTGTACGTCCCGGATCTACTATCCGATTGATGGGGTCACCCAAGGTAAGACGAGGCTTGGAGAATACTATTTTTTAACGTAGCGATGTAACGTGATTAGGGCCAGCAGACACATGGTGAGAAGGCTGTGCTTTCTAATTTGAAAGAAATTGAAGCCAAGCTTTCGGACAAATTGGTGCCAGATATCAACGACTACGAACATAAGGTCAAAACGTTTTTGACGGACCCTAACAGAGAAACTAAAAACCATCGAAAGTTGGTGGATTATGGAGTTTATCTGTGTGAGCAACTAATGAAAATTCTGTTCGAGTTGGACGGCGTTGTATGTGCAGAATTTGAAAGTGCTCGCCAAGAACGTAAACGAGGTGTAAATACAGCACAAGCACTTTTAGATAAAGTAGATCAAATTAAAGGATTATTACTATAGACATACAAAATATACAATGTTTTTTTTAAGCCAGAACACCTCGAACATTTATTTATTTTTGATAACATTAAAAAGAAAGAAGAGAGAGTTAGGGAAATAAGGCGAAATCCTCAAGGTCATCTAGATCAGATGACAGTAATGGGGAAGAGGGTGGAGAGAGTACGCTTTGGGTCGCCGAGGCAATAGATTCCGTAAACAATTGCATTTCATGGAAAACAGCATCGTCATCAAGCACAGTTGCCGGTGGTGGTGTTGGTAAAGGTGAATCCAGTCCTCCTTGTTGTGGAGTATAACGACAAGGGGATTCAGGAATAGCACCAAACAAACTTAGACCAGTTGATGTTTTAGAGTTGTCTTCACGTTCTTGGACGCGATGACGCTTCGATTGATGATGATGATGATGATACGGATGATTACGTCGGGCAGAGCGTTGAGAGGAATGTTTAAGGGAATGGTTTGTAGGAAAGAAAGAGTCCATTGAATAGTCGTCCAAAGTAGTATGTCGTTGAAGTAGAGAGTTGCTGAACATGTGATCATTTTGGTGTCGATGATTATAAGTTGGAGTTAAGGCGGCAATTCTTGGTAGACTAGGATAAAATTCGGTAAATGGAGACCCTTCAATCCTGGTCGATGGTAAATCCCTTCGTTGGGACGTGTTGGACTTCTGATTTCCCAACTGTTGTTGTTTAAACATGTTTTCTTCATGGTGGAGGGGAAGAGTGTGAAGTGATCGTCGTAAGCAGTAGTCATTTTGATGGTTTGAAATAGAAACTTGCAAAACTTGCGGAGGAGGAATGGTGCGTTGGGACAAGGGCGACAAAACTGTTGTTGGTGGGAAAAAACGAGTATATTCTCTCTCGTATTTTACGCCGGCACTCTTACTTTTTCTTCTCTTTTAAGAAAAAAGAACTATAATTCCCTTTGTTTTCTACCGTTTGCTTCTATCAACAAAGGTGAAAAGACAAAGAATAAAAAAAAAAAGGCGATAAAACCCGCGAGAAGGGAAAATAAAGAAAAGGGGAAAGAAACCTTTTCTCTTCCTACCTGTGAACTCCAACTTTAAAAAAATACAGGTATTATAAAATAACTACTGTACTTTCATAATTATCATTTGATTCGCTAACAAAAACTCAGCAAATAGGTGTGCGCTTCGCCACCTTTTTTTTTTTTTTTTTTTTAAACCTCTGCACGTGTAAGTCCGTGGGGTTGAATACATACACCTTCCAGTCTTAATTCTAATTTCTTCTTTTCTGCTTCTTTTGTCCACCAACGTAAAATCCAATAACTATCATTCATATGTTCACCTTTCCATTCTCCAAAAGATATAGATACTTTTGTACTATCTATAGGAAAGAAACATTGAGGAAGGTGTACTTCAGTTGGTTCTTCGGTTTTTCCACTTGTAAAACTGAATTGATAAGATGCCGGTTGATGGAACGTAGGAGAAACGTATTCCATCGATAATGGTATTCCCGCTATTTTTCGTACATGTGGTCGATGAATACTTGGAATTTCTCGCATATTCTTATCGTTTTCTATTGTTCCCTTGATTCGTACATCTTCTTTTAATGTACTGCTGCTTGAACTTGTATCGAGATATCTGTCAATCCACGTTGTATCTGAAACTTTTGTGTTTGAGATAGGTTTATCCTCCGAGATAGGCTCTGTGATGTATTGCCATACGCTTAGATCTTCACCGTTCCACAAATCTCCCCAGAATGAGTGATTGTCAGGCATGTAATGCCAAATCGCGTAATTGAGCAGGTTGCTTTCAACCGCATGGATACTAGCATCCATTGCTTTGTTCTGAGGCGCATCCGGGTCATTCATGTTCGCGGTTTTTTCTCCCACCACGTTCGGCTCATAGAATAAGGACGAAAAACAAGACCATAACCATTGGAAACTGTTCGATTTTCCCGTTTCCATGTCGTACGGAATGCCAATTTCACCAATAAGACAAGGATAATTGCCAATTTTCTCTAATCCTTCTTGTCTTATCGTCTGTAATTGATCCACAAAACATTGCCGAATTGCCTTTTCTCCTACTCGAAGTGCACGTAGGTAGCGTAGCGGTCCTGTCCCGTATTTACCGCGTTGGAGATTGATAAAATCAACGTTATAATTGCACCATTTTTTCTTCACCAATGTCAGACCGTCGTACCAATGGGGTGCGTACACCAACCGATCGAGTGAAGATGGAATCGAAGGTGGCATTTCCAGTACTGGAGGTTGGACAAAAAGAATTGCCTCCGTATGCACCTTACGAATTGCTGTTGCATAAGCCTCTAGGAATTCGAGCCAATGCTGTTCGTAGTCAGCTGTTTCTCCCGAAATAGGGTTGGTGGCAAAATAATGTGGAAGAAGTAATTTTTCCGTGGATTTATCCCATACACCATGTAGAGCCCACACACATCCTGCTGGCCATGTTTCGGAACGCTGCCATCCAAATGTGGCACATGCTTTTTGCAACTCTTCCTCTGTCATCCACGCTTCCACGCCGTTGGGATCCACAAGTTGATCGCCTTTCTTCTTGGGGCCAGACCATCCAAATACCCACTCACTTACAGTGGTTGCTATACCCGAACCTAGCTTCATTCCTTGATACCCTGTTGGCATTAGTGACATCTTGAAGTCCACGTCACTGTCGCTCAGTTTGTCAAGGTCTGGTACGCCTACGTAACCTTTTCCAGGCTCATTCATACTGTCATAGCCGATCACAACGGTCTCCTCGAGACCTTCTTTTTGAATTCGGTTGGCTACTACCGAAAGGGCATTGAAATAGTGTGTTTGCAGATAATCCTGCACATGAACACCATTGACAATGCATTTCGGCGCATAGGTTTTGCCCGCAAAAAAAAGAGTAAACATGGTAGCCGCTGCTAACTTCTGGTAATTTGTATTCCACACCATCTTGGGAAACTCGTCTTTCGCAGGGTAGGTGTTGTGCACGATAGCTGCATTTGTCGCCGTGAAATGTCGTGGATTAAGGCCAACCAGTGCATGTGTCCAACCCGGATGTCCCGAGCCACCGCAATGCCGAGACCACTGTAATACAAGAATCAGCTGGTCTTTACCACATGCTTTCTACAACCTACCGCATCCTGATGAGGATCAATAAACACTTTTAGTCCATATTCTTCACATTTTTTCAGTAGTTTCGCGACGTAGTCTAAATAATCTTGATCGTAAAGTCCTCTGTAAAGTAAAATAGAAGATCGAAAGGGAAACGATTCCCATAGATATCGTCAGCAACAGAGAGGAATAAATAAAAAAAAACCAGGTACGCACGGTCCTTCATGTTCTATGGCTTCCCAAGTAATAATAAAGCGAACTAAGTTAAAGCCTAAGTCGACCAATCGTTGCAAATGCTCATGAGCTTCATCCAGCAGAAATGGCCGACCAACAAAATTCACATGTCGGTCGTAATCTTCCCAAAATCCCTTTTCTTCATGAGATGGTAAACCAATCGGGAGTTTCGTTCCACCGCCTAGGTTAACTGCTCGAAAGAGCACTGTTCTCTGCGTGTCCCGCTCAATAAACCAAGGTCCGTTCAAATCCATAGTAAGAGATAAAGTTATGTTCGCCCACTGAAAAGGAAACCCCGTTGATGCTATTATGCTGCGTGACCCTCAACCTCACCAGGATCTTCCCATATGCAGGACTAACTCAAAAATGGATGGTATAACTTCCACGGCAGAATGAACTACCATTCGTCTTTCGTGTTGTGACAGACCTTTGGCTGTTTCGGCAATCAGGATTGGGTTTTGGATCAAAAAATCCACTGTAAAAACTTTTTCCCGTTTGAAACTGTCATACCTGAGGTTGATCTCGAGTTCAAAGATATGATATGATATGATGGATCTCGGGAAAAAGAAAGCACTTATTCTGGATTTCTTGTGATTGGATTTTCTAATCTTCTTACTACTTCCCGCTCTAACCTACTAAAATAAATCCACCTTACCATATTATATAATATTTTTTCAAACCAAAAAATTGTATTTTGCCTTATGAAAGTATCACAGGGAAAAAAGTTACACGAACCAAAATTTAAGCAACCATGTTCCACTCGGTAGAAATAATTATCTTCCTCCACACCAGTTTTTTAAGACCGTGCAACAGTTACGGGTTCTGAATACTATTACTTTACTGGAAACAGAGCCTGTCATAGCATAGCTTCTCGGAAAAAGCAATTAAGAGACGCATGACTTCGACGCTGCAGGTACACTTGTAAACTATTAAAACAGGAATTAAAATTATGAGCTAAAAGCGTAAGGGAATTTATTCTGCCTGAATCTTTTATCACATTTAGAAACAGTAAAACGTCGAATTGTTTGCGTATAAAAACGGTTAATATCCCATGGATTGCAGATCATCGAAAAACCATGTGTGGATTCTCTGCCTACTTTCACTTTGATCAGGCTAACAGCGATGGCCCTGAAATCTTTCCCTCTCTGGATCTAGATACGTCGCTAGATCTGCTACATCACCGTGGCCCGGACTCCACTGGAAAATATATTTCTGAGGATGGCCGTTGTGGTAAGTTCTCCAGATCTTTTTGTTGCCTGTGCTGATACGTTTGTGCTCAGCACTTGGTCATGTTCGTTTGTCAATTATTGATCTGGAGGGAGGACAACAACCTTTGTCGGATGAGAGTGAAAAAATTCATGCTGTTGTCAATGGAGAACTCTATGATTACGAAAGAATTACCGAAGGTCTCAAAGCTCGAGGTCATGTCTTTAAAACAAAGAGTGACAGTGAAATCGCGGTCCATCTGTAAGCGATCCAAAAGAATAGCTTTTGCCTGGGTACAGTATTAAGTTGTTTTCACCTTCCAGATATGAAGATTATGGTTTGTCGTTTGTGGAACAGCTCCGTGGTGAATTTGCCATCAGCATCTGGGATTCCAAGCGGAAGAAATTTATTGCTGCTCGAGACCGCTTTGGGATCAAACCCCTGTATTACACCGTTGTGAATGGCACACTGTTGGTCGCAAGCGAAATGAAGGCGTTTCTTCCCATGGGATGGAAACCCGAATGGGATGTCGATAGTATTATCAACAATGGTTCTGTCCTTGATTACAGAACCTGTTTCAAAGGCGTTCACAAGGTAAGAAGTACCATGTTGCACAACTTTAGACCTGGTATTTCTGACAGTAAATCAATCTAAAGCTTCCCCCTGCACATTATCTTACCGCCACTGCAGCTGGCACCATCGAAGTACGACAGTACTGGGATGCAGATTATCCAGATAAAAGGATGAAGGAGACACGAAGCGTTGAAGAAATGATACAAGGTGTTCGCGAACGTCTCATCGAAGCCGTCCGAATTCGCCTAAGAGCAGATGTACCCTTGGGTATTTATCTGAGTGGAGGCATTGATAGCTCGGCTATGGCCGGTATTGCAACACACTTGTTGCGTGAAAAGGACCCCAATGCCAAAATACACGCCTTTTCCATCTCTTTCAAGGGTAAGTGGCCGCCATTGGGACTGACGACGGCTTAACCGAATGTTTCCGTCTAGACGGCGGCAAGTTTGATGAAGGTCCCATTGCCGAAAGAACAGCTGAATTCTGCAACGCTGTTTTCCATAAAATGTCTGTGTCAGAAGAAGAACTTGTCAACGCCTTTGACGACTCCGTTTGGCATGTCGAGCTGCCGCACTTCAACCTGAACGCCGTTGGCAAATTCTTGCTGTCCAAATTGGTTCGTGACAATAACTACAAGGTCGTCCTCACAGGAGAAGGATCCGATGAACATTTTGCTGGCTACAACTTCTTCCAAGTTGATTATTGCCGTGAAACCGATCCAGCCTCTCCCGAGAACTTCAGACTTAACGAAGCTGCCAGGCTGCGGAAGTTTAAGCAACTGGAGGAAGAGGGCCTAAATGCTGGATGGATGGCAGAAAAACATTGTCACTTGTCCAGCGAAGCTACCACGGCCATGGTGAATGGAAATACTTCACATGTCACACTAGGCGTCCTATTTTCACCATCTCCCAACCTATTTGCCGAAGATGTCGTGAGGGCCTATGGCGAACCAGATCCTTCTCGAAGCATGGTTGAATGCATCAACGGTATGGCCCGCCAGAAGGCAAATACAAAATGGCATCCTCTTCATACAGCATTGGTAAGAGCTATGACCTACTTGTTGTTGTCTTTTCTCACGAGAAATAGTATGTTGAAAGCCGTACATTCCTTGGCAACTATCTGTGTAATTCTCTCGGTGATCGAAGTGAGATGGCTCACTCCGTTGAGGCAAGAACTCCATTTATGGACCATGTGCTATGTGAATATGTGAACAACCTTCCTCCGTAAGTCCAAGTATTCAGAAGCATGCTTATCTAATCTTCTGATATTTCTACTTTAGTTCAGTAAAGGTTCGAGGCACAGAGAATGGAGAACTAATTGAGAAGGTAAAGAGAAACACTCAGTGCAAATGATATTTATTCTAACACTACCAAAAAGTGGATTTTGAAAGAGGCTGTGAAACCATTCATCACAGAAGAATTATACACTAGAACCAAACATCCCTATGTTGCTCCGCCCTCGAAAGGAAAAGAACTCCCTATCCAGACCTTGATACAAGAGAAGTTGACCAAGGAAAACATAGAGAAACTAGGCTTTATCAGTTGGAAGGCTGTGAAAGAAAGAAAGGAAGCGTTCCAAAAAACAGCAAACCCAGTACATTACAAGGATCTATTGATACTGTCCTCATACGTTGTCCTATCCCAAAGATTTGGTGTACCTGCTTATCACGATGAAACATACGCTACTGTTCAACGTTGATGACACATAAATGTAACATAGTGGTAAATTTTCTGTATAATGAAGATAAAATAAAATAGAAATGGATACCAATCAACGAACAATCGCTATCTTTCTTTTTTGTCTGTCGTTCTACTTGCTTTATCGATATAAAGGTGGCATATTTCCGCCGTATGTGGCGTATCCTTGTTGTTCTTAATTTTTCTACTAATATCATCTAGGGCGATGTGAACCATACATTTGCTTTGTTAGATCTTTATGAATGACTGAGAGCTGTCTATACTTGTTGGTAAACAATAAGTCAGCAATCTAGCGTGAAGTCAGGGCATGGATGAGGTCCGTATACAATCCTATTCACGTTCTTGTTTATAATGATGCGCCAACAACAGTCTTATTGAAGAACAATACAATATACATACATAGAACTGTTCCCCAAGAAACAGTATCATGCATACCAGCTTCGTAATTGCAAAAGTCCAATGGTAGCATTTACAGTGTAATAAGCGAGGTAATCAAATGATCAACAATACAAGGGCAAATATTGTGAGAGTGATGTTTATTTCTGAAAGATGGTCTAAAGTATGGTGCCTTCTCAAGATATCAAGTATTCCTTTAAGTATAGTGAGCGCCAGATGTAAATTGCATCAAGATGTAGGTGTATAAAGAGTTGCGATAAGTTCGAGTTGAGCACCAGGTGAAATTTTGAGTCAACACCAAGACTAGGTGTGATGTTTTTCTTTTTTTTTTTTTTTTTTTTTTTTTTTGGTATTTTGGTGGCTTTATTGATTTCTATATTATGTTATTTATATCAGAGCTCTGTGAGCTATGTAGTCTAAGAAATTCGCATGATAGAT
The DNA here is from genome assembly GCA_000697495.1 of Saksenaea oblongispora B3353. NCBI lineage: Eukaryota > Fungi > Mucoromycota > Mucoromycetes > Mucorales > Saksenaeaceae > Saksenaea > Saksenaea oblongispora. Next base: position 127,545 of record JNEV01001661.1, read on the forward strand.
GGATAGTGCGGCCTCTTGGGACCATGGTCTATCTTCAAAGATGCATTTCCAGTGGCAAATCCAAATGGCGGTAATAACCTTGCCTATCCATTGGGGATTTGTTGTTTGTTGTGACGATGACTACACTACGGACAACCAGATCGCTGATGTCGAGGGCACAGCCTGGATACCTAGTGGGAAGCCTTGGCCATGCTGCAATTGCTCTTTGAATTCACGACTTAGACGCTCCCATGCCACCCTCTGCCCTACAAGCCCATCGCCGCTTCAACGTGCCTGTGATAATTCTTGACCCCATCCTGTTTGTCCTGAATCAACTTTTCACCTGCCAACCGCGCAAATCGAACCAACGACAATACTGGCAAACTACATGGCCCATTCTATGCGACCTCCTCAAGTCCATAGATCGCTTTTCCCACCCACCAGAACAATACTTAGAGGATCAGTTTGGCCCATCCACACCTATCACTGATTTCCTCCACTGGCTTGCGCGTCCCTTTTCCCTCTACCACTTCAATCCTCCCCTCTCCCTCTCTACCTGCCACTTGATTCCGCTCCCTATCTATTTTTTTTCTCATTCTTTTTTTCCCATCTTATGCTATCATTGCCTCTCTTCTCCAAGTCACCTCCCTGAACATATCCTTCTAATATTCGTTTCCCTGCCCTCCTGATATAGATCATACACCATCCGCCTTTGCCTTTTTCCCTTTACGTTAAAGGTTTTTTTTTTACCCCTTTCCTCCCAGACCGGGCTAGAGCGGACATGCTTAGTTAGCGACGCGCTCATGGCCATTATCAAAAGTTAAATAAATAAAGTTTGATCCAATTTTTACGCTAGTCTAAAGACATTAATACCTGTGAAATTAGTAAGAGAAAAACGAATAGAAATACTTTGAGACTCTTTGCCGAGATTTATTCAAAATAAAAGTGATGTCTTTTCCAACTGTATCTAGTTATCTTATTTATACTAAATGCTGATGGACGGGTGCTGTGGACAGATCTCTGTACTCAATAATAAATCACCAGATGATTTCTTTGACAGTTTCTTTTCTGAGTATGAATCTCAGTGTCAATCTTTGGTGGTGTGATCTGAGTACTTGCATAATAATATCGTGTTGTCTGGAATAGATCGTAATCATCGTAATTGTCTTGACGCACTAATCACAATGGAGAATGATGCCAGCGGTACCTGAATATAATGGCGAGATCTCTCATGGATTATTATTATCTGTATTTAGATGTCTGAGTTGATCAGTTAGAATCTGTAGATGAAGTGCCGATGGTGCGAGGAGTTCTCAATTGAAGATCGTTTAGACGTA